>WAAE01005377.1:0-64293 GCA_013400495.1 Nicator chloris | reverse complement strand
TATATATTATATATATATATTTCTCATCCAGTCTGATGTGGTACTGACGATGAGACTATACAGAAAGGAATTGAGCTCCCTGGAAATAAGAGTTGGAACTGATCAGAAAATCTATGATAAAATAGTTTTCACGTAAGAAATAAAACTTTTATTGGAAAATTATGAAACGTCTTAAAAGTGTTGGTTTCTTGGTTTCTTCAGTTGTACTTCAATTGCACTTCTCTTGCTGAATAAGTATCTAGTAGG
Source organism: Nicator chloris (assembly GCA_013400495.1). Lineage (NCBI taxonomy): Eukaryota > Metazoa > Chordata > Aves > Passeriformes > Pycnonotidae > Nicator > Nicator chloris. Next base: position 64,047 of record WAAE01005377.1, on the reverse strand, counting down.
CTGCTGGCGACACAGAATTTTCATGTTTTCTATGCAGCAAGATCAAGTATCACTGGAAGTTTCTGTACTTTGAGCATGATTGAAAGAAAAAAAATCAATTTTGTTACCTCTAACTAAAATAGATTTAATTTTTTTCTCTAAACAATTTCTTTAATTTTTTTCTTGTTTTGAAGTATATTTTTAAATACCAAAATAAAAGTCAAAGTAGTTTAGAAGCCAAGTTTCAGTCAGTTATAATCACTTTATCTTCTTCTTCCACTTTTTATGTTGAGTCACTGTGACTTACTCTCAGCAGCATAACAGAAAGCTGTGACTCTCCTCTTGTGAAAGACACTCTAGACAGATGTCTAGGGAATGTATAATTTCCTGTCAGCAGCAGTTGTTCTCCATGAATACCCCAGTTCAGCCCATAATAAGTATTACATCTGAAGTTAGCAATGTAGACATCCTCAATGTATTCTTTCAAGTTTTTATCTGCCCTTACATGATACATCATTATTTCAATTATTAGCTTTCTAAAAGAAATCCTTAAAGAGCATATTAATTGGACATTATATTATTGTAATGTTATGATTACAATGGAGAACAAATTGTTACTGCTTGTAGTATTTTAGGACAATAAAGAAATACATCTCAAAAAAATACAACAGTAGGGTAGTTCAAAAGCCTGTTCTTTAACTTCTGTCTTTTGATCTACTTTTAATAGCCTGATGTTCTCAACTGCCAGAGAAGTAATTTTACAACATAATGTCTTACACTGTAATTGAGTTGTTAAAATGTTCTGCAGATTAGATGGTCTCTGCTCACCCATAGCGTGAACTCTTGGCTTGTGATACCCAGCAGTGCCAGTTCTGAAAAATGAGTTCACTAAGGCAGAAATCAGAATGCATCAACTGCATCTTATGTTAAAATTATCCAGTGCCCATGTAGGTAGATTACAGTCACGATCTGCTTCACCAGCTTCTGATTTCTCTCACTTTACTCTGTTTCCTTCCATTTGGTTTGACAGGCAGGAGGTCCCAGGCCATCTCCACAACTGGAATTTATTCATGGGAGTGCACACACAGTGCTAAGTCTGAGCACAGTTTTATAATCCTGTGCTGTTCACACATGGAAATGCCAGGAGGTAGAGAGCTGTCTCTAATGCAGTGTCTGCAGGTAGCACTTTATGTTGAGTCTGGGATTAGCTTTGAAAGGCTTTCACTGATGAACAATTTACTGAGTGAGGATGATGGCAGATTTTGAGCTTGTTGTTAGGAACCGAGGTTTATATATGATGCTCTCAAGAACGATGGGGGGTTTGGGCTCAGCAATCAGAAGTAATTTCCTTCATTTCTGGCTTTCCTATGTGAGTAACATGTATTTTGCCAGTGAGACTTTGGGCACCACAGCATTTTCTGTCACTGAAAATGTTACCTTTAGCAAAGAAATAATAAGAATGCAAATAAACAGGAGATTTTGACCTAGCAGAATAAAATTTTGCATTGTCCCCTGTGATGACTTGCCTTTTCCTTGCACTGAAGATAGGTTTTCGTTTCTTTTTTTTTGTTTTTTTTTTTGTTTTTTTTTTTTTCTTTTTTTCCCAAGAGAAACCAGGATAAGATGCTTTCAGAGCTCCACTTGTCCTGACAAATTAAACACCCACTTAGACACCCACTCCTTCTGCTCATTTCTCTATGAGTCAGTGTGAGTGATTCTTACTTCTGACAGACAATATACAGTGCAATGAGCTCCTTCTTTCTGGCACAAACTTTAAAGCTGTGTGCTATCTTTGGAGATCTAGTGGAGATATTCAGAGGTAGGCAGATGAACAACTCGTATGCATTGGTTAACAAATCCAAATTTTTTCTTTTTCAGCAAGCCTCTTTCTAAAGCATTTCTCTGAAACATAAATAAACAGTTTACAAATACACAGTTTGCCAGTCGTGATGCATTGACAGATACCTGTCTGTACAGATTCACCAGAGACTTCCATGTACAACTGGATGGGACCTAATCTTTGAATGACTGGAGAAAACCACAGGGTTTGCATTGAAGCCCCACTTCAGTTCTGAGTGACTGATGGGAGACCCATCCCATGGACTACCAACCTTTACAAAATTCACAAGGTGGCCTGGTATTAAGGGATGGTTCAAACATAGATATTTTTTGTAATATAGATAGATAGATGGATGTGGTAACAATCCCCCTCATGCCCTGGAGTTACATGAAACACAGAGCTTCTTCAATTTAGAATAAATCAATCCTAATTTTCAGAGCTTATGGCAATAGACTTTGAAATGTGCAGATAAATAGGAAATATTTTCTTCAAATTACCCATATCTGAGAAACATATTCCATGACTTTTACACAGAAATATTGACAACCCCTTAGAACAACAGTTCCCTATTTACTTAGCCCTCTGTACTTCACCAAAAATCCTTAAAATCATACAGCGGGGAAAAAAAGGGAGTCATGAGTTGATTAAAACATCCAAACAGTTGCTTTATTTGTACATGAGGTTCCTGAAATATTCCTACAAGGCTCATTTCCAGAAACAGCTTGGCTCAGCACACTTTATCTTTTGAGAAGTTTTGCTACAAATTAAAAACAAAGGCTTAAGCAAAACATTTAGGCTGTTTATTTCTGTTGGCACGCTCATTGGTATGCATCAGTAATATTCTTGTCATATAGAACCAGAGATTCAGCCCACTAGAGCCTGGGCACCAGGTCAGCTGAAATATAGTCCCACACTGCTTCTGACACCAAATTCTGTACAAATCCTGCCTTGATTTTGGAGTATGTGCAGACATCATTCAAATAGTTCATCTGGGGCACCAAAATACAACTTTCATGTCTCTCCAGTCCCTACAGAGCTGCCCTCTGCATCCCTGAGGCAGCCTGCAGGCCCTGCCAATCCAGACTGAGCACCTCGAACACGGAGGACTTCTGTTGATGAGAATTTAGTAGATCGCTTGAAACTCAGCCCATGCTGTGGGGTTACATTGAGAAACTGTTGCAAAGCTAAGGCCAGACAGGGCCTTAACTGTTTAATACAATTGTGAGCACGAGTCTGTGGCTGAAAAGTTAACTATAGGTAAGTTCATTTGGACTGGAGAATCATCAGGACCTTCCTCAAAAATGGACTATACAAAGCACACCCTGAGGGTGTGGGTGCCTCAGTCAGCACCTGACAAGAGCTCCCCCACCATCTCAGTGAGCACTGATCTCTCTTGGTGGAGTGTTCCCTGGAATTTCCATGTTAGTGTCCATGTCAGTTTTTGCAAGGATTGGTTTGTAAAGAGGATGTGCTGGCAAGTGCCAGCTACTTCCCAGTTTTGCCAGTGCCTTTATATTCTCTCTGCCTTGATGCCAGGCGGGCTCTCAGGGTACAGAATGCTGTGTTTTCCCAGTGCACCAGCTGCACCCTGTGTGAGGCTGCCCCAGATGCCAGAACACACCTCAAAAAGCTGCACCATCCATCTGGGAGCACCACTTCCATAGTTTCCAGGATCTTTGGCAGTTTCTTTGGCAGATCTTTGGTGTTTCCAAAAAACGAGGCGGAACTTGGTTAGCAGATTGTCCGCATTGCTGTGTCTGGCTGATCCAGCCCACCAGCAGAAGCCATGCAGCTGCTGAAGAGGCAGGATCCTGTTAGGAAGGGTGACACAGGAAAGGGGAAAATGTGATAAATATTGTCTTCAGCTGCATACAAAGCATCCTTGTGTTCTTTCCCTCTTTGCCTGACTTGATCCATCTCCTCCTCCGTGTTATGCTAGCATGCTGGGACGAGCTGAGCATCCTTGAGGCAATGGAAGATGCCAACTCATGGTAAATCCATTTTCCAGAAAGGATTCCCTCGCTTGTGGCCTTGGCAGTCACTCTTACACTGGTGATATTTTCTGTCCATCCAGAACTGTCTCCCAGTGTTCTTTGTGTCTAACAAAGGTCAGGTGGTGACTTTGGGGAAGGTGAGTCCCATGTGTACCTCAGTACCTGGCAATTTGAAGGGAGTGCCACCAGCACAGGCGAGAGTGGTGATGACATGTCATGTAGATCACAGGAAAATGGGGAAAAACTGCTCTGCTTGCAGCCATGGGCCTTTTGCAGCTCTGGGGTTGGCTTAATTGATCAGGCTTTTAACTGAGAGAAAAACCTTTGCAAAAGCTGCTTTAGACAGTCAATTCAGACCAAGAAGGTTTATTGGCAGAAAACCTTACCAGAGGCAGGTCTGTGAATGTGAGCACGTTTTTGGGAGTTCTATATAGGTTTTCCCATTAGAATGAGTTTGCCTTGTTAGGACTGTGCCAGCTGTGAGAGCTCTCACACAGGCAGCTGTCAGTTGTACCTGGAGACTGCTCTCAAAGCACAGAGAGACCTTTGACCTTCTCTTTAAGGTTGATGTAGCATTTAGGTCCAAACACATGGTGGCATTAGTCTGAAGAGGTCTGCAACTTGGAAGAATTTACATTATCTTGGCTATTTTTCTTTAAAAATAAAAGAATTTTGACTCACTGTCAGGCGCCGAGCTCCCTTAAGCCCTGGTTAGTGCACACCAGGAACCAGAGTCCCATCTGTCAAACGCCCACTGATGGACATGAGGATGGAGAACTTGTGGGTGTTTTTCTGAGAGTGAGTGCTTCCTCTTGGCTGCCAGTGCTGTGTAAAGATGGAAGCTTTACAGCCCACAGATCTGGTGGGCATCCAAGTCTGGTTCCTGGCCCAGGCTGAACCCCTGTTGCCTTCCCTCTCCCTTCTGCCGTAAGATATTGGTCAGCTGGTGTTGGGCTTTTGGAGAGGGCAGGAGGCTTCCACACGAAATACTGGGGCTAGGACAGTTCTCAGACAATGTCTGAAAATGCCATGCTCAGGTATAAGACCTTCATTCCTCATAGTTTTTTGCTCTTTAGCAGTACTTAGCAAGCTGAGTTACCAAAGATATTGTTTCAGGAAACATTAGGTTGAATCATGCTATTATTTTATTTGAACATATTTGCTGCTCTCTAGAGGAGCTGATGGAACTTGCATGATTTAAGGATATGTGTATATGTACTTTAAGTGATCCTAAAGTTTGGATAAATGAAGAAAACTTTAAAAAGGAGGAAAACCAAAGTAAACAGCAGCCTCTCTAAAATTTTGTCAGGAAATGAAGCAACAGCAAAATAAAACTTAAAGAATAGAGAAGTTAATATACAACAAAGAGGTAGAAGAAAGTATGTGAGGGGACTGCCAAAAGAAGTGATATTAAATAACACCTTTTCAATAAATTATGATTATACCGAATAAATTATTATTATACCAATCAAGGCCTTGTCAAGAATAACACTTCCCCCTCCAAATCCTTAGCAGACAGTGTGCAGAGTGCTTTTAAGGAGTCAAAGAAGTCAGAACAGTGGCTAAGAAGAAACCTCTCTACAGAACAATCAAAACTTTGTGCCAGCTTGTACAAAGACATGAGAGAACAAAAAATGTAAAACTTGAGGAAACAGCAATTAAAGAACCCATCAGCAAGAAAATACTGAAATCCTACAACAGAGATGATAAAAATAATCACCAGCCTCTCTTGGGAGGGTTCAGCTCAAGGTTAAGACACCTTCTCTTTTTCACATGGCTGTGAGGTCCGTGCCCATAGTCCCACTACTCCTTGAGGAGATTTGGTCCAATCCAGATCTGGGCTGCAATAAGTTGCCCACAAAAGTATCCCATGTTATTAGAGTTGCCAGAGGGTAACTGAGATATTCACCTGTGTCTTTCAGACATGACAGAAAGTTACAGGAGACCCATGCTCGTTTGGAGAGGCAGGTAGAGACTGGATAGGAATCTCCAGGATCACCTGGAGCCCTTGTCTGAGCAACAGAATTGAGGCCCACAAGTTACTTAGAGTCTAGATTCTGCTTCCACGACCTACTGACTACATTTCTAACACTATTAACTACAGCAAGAGTCCATAAAATGCCTTACCTTAAAAAAACCCTATACTGAGATACCTACCTGTATTTACACATCCTAGTCTTGAGCTGAACCTCAGCCTTCACCTAATCATGGCACTTGGAGGGAGTGGGGTGGAGGGAGGAGGAAAAAAAAGAGAAAGTATGAAAATGTTGAGAAGTATTTAAGTAGTGATAACAGCTAGAGAAGTACTACTATAGAGGATGTTATCTTTCAACAAATGTAATACTGTTTTTTTTTATTCAACAGAGGAGACACAGAAAACTAAGTTGGGAGAATAGTATTGCTGCTGACCTGGAATAGCATATGATGCCAAATACTTTCACAGTAGAGTTTATTTACTGTAGAAATAAATATAAATATTACTGTAGAAATACTTTATTTAGAGTATTTAGAAAGAGAGTACAAAAGACAAAAATCACACTGGTCATACCATTCATAGATTTCAAAAAGACATCTTGCAAGCTATCACCACAACACTCCAAAATCTTCTAAAATGCCTAAAGAAAAATAGACACTAGAGTGACTTTCACAAGTGTAGTCAATATGGCCACGTGGTCATACACTGAGCTCTTGGAATTCTCATGTGTGTTGTTGCTAAAAACTTAGTTGAGAGAAGTACATAAAAAGGGTTGTATTTCCAGAGGAGTATGGTAGGAAATGAAAATACACAGCTGGAGCAATGCTTCTATAGAAACAAAAAGATTGTCCAGTGTTGACAGAGACAGATGATCTTTTAGTATCAGGAAAACACAGTTGCATCAGAATGTGCCACTTCAGCCATTGCTTTGAAAGACACATTTTATTTTAGGAGACATTACGTAAAAAGTTTGTTCTGCCCAACGTTAGTGACCACTGACTAGAAACAAAAAATGGCAGGTGTTTCTTAAAAGCAATGCTCTTACTTTTCTCACAGACCGAATATAATATCACTTAATGTAAAACAACTTATCACTTTCCTTCCAAGAGACTGAAATTATCTATGTAACACCTTATATTCAAAACTTTTCATAATTTAGTTGAGATGAAACCAACAGACAATCTATAAAAGTTGCTGTATGCACTTTACTTTCAGTTTCCACAGATCATTCACTGTTGGGTTTTGGACCTTACAGAAAATTCTACCCAGAATAATTTTCCATTAACAACTTTTAAGACAGTTATGTAGAAATACACAATTTTAAAAAATATTCTTGTCTATTCTATTTTCCCAGAAGGAAATATGTTTGAAAGCACTGTGTAAATTCATGGGTTAAACCCTAATTCAGAAAAGCACTTTTGTTCAGAAAAACATTTATGCAGATGCTTACTTTAAGTATCTTATAAAATCTCACTGAAATCAATAGGACTTTGGCATGCACTTAAATAGTCCTTACCACCCTACATGCTTATGATCCACTTCTATTCAAGAAAGCAATCAAGCACAAGTTTCTGAATCAGGATCTAAAGGTATTCTGTGAAAACCATTTCTATTCCAAGCTCTACTAATAGATTAGGGTTTTTGTGATTTTGCTTTTTTTTTTCATTAAGAATGTATAACGTGAATGTGCTTTGCTTCATTTTAAGCTGCAAAGGCCCATTTTATGTACTGCTTGTTAAATCAGATTCTAATGATTCTTTCCCTCATGCAAATCTTTCCTCTCATTCATGGATTGTATTTAAATTCTGCTCAGCTTGTATTCATGATGCCTTGTCAGTGATTTGCATTGCTCTGATGCGTTTGCCCTGGTTGCACCCCTCACTCACTTTGGCTTGAGAACATAGAAGCCATAAATAACTCTTTAGCTGCTAAAAACAGCACACACAATTCTTGTGCACTAATGAGCTTGAGGATGGCAGCAATGAAGCTCCTTGTGGGTCTCCGGGGTTTCCTGATCTGACTGTTCCTAATGCCCTGCTCTGTGTCCTGGAAAACTTAGATTTTACAACGTGCTATAGCAAAATATTTCTTCCTTAGAGTTTTGCAAAAAAGTAACTTCAGTTGAAAACCCACAATGATAAATGTGCTTTTCCACCACGCAGTTGTGCGTCTCCCTGTGGAGTGGCTGCAGCTCCGGATGGCAGCGATGTACAGAACACACAGTGCCCAAAGCTGCACAGTCTGCCTGGGAAAACGTTCCCTTTCCTTTCCTAAAAGCCAGATTTCATTCTGTTCCCTCCCTACATCTGGACAGAAAGCCAAAGCAAGTCATTTGTTTCCTAAGCCAGATGGCTACATTTTCTGATTTACATTGAAAGAGAGCGTTTAGATTTCAACCACTGAGAAATGAGGAAGGTATCATGTCTCAAACACATTTTGAATCAAGTCTGTTCATACCATGAAAACTATTCTTTCTAATTTCTGTTCATAGCATGAAAACTATTCTTTCTAATTTCAGAAGATGTGAAAATGAGACACTCTGGTCGTAAGTTTATTTTTGGAAAAAAGACAAGTAGAAAAAATAATTCGAGACTAACACTTCTTTGTGAAGAATGTCACATATAATAATCAATGACAGAAGTTTGGAGGAAAGGACTTCTAACTACTGCATTTAGTGCATACCTGAAAGCGTCTAACAAGTCACACATAAGGCAAAACTGATGGGATAAGAACCCTTTTTTAGTGCAACATATTAAAGACATCAAATAGTGTTCAAGGGAAAAAAAACAAAAAACAACAGCTTTCTCCTTTATGTTAGGTATCTACAGGAACGTGGCCACATCTTTCAGACTAAATCTCTGTTTTCTTGGAAAGCTGGATTTTAAGAAAGAGCACCTTAGTTCTGCATTCCGCTCTGCTTGTTGCAGCGGCGGTGAGCCCAGCCCGGAGGTGTCGGCAGTGGCGACTGCAGGGCCATTGCCGGGAGCGGGGGCTGGCATCGCCCCTGCGCGGCTCCGCCGCGCTCCGCGGAGGGGGCAGGCTCCGCAAAGGGTGGCAAAGCGGACAGCGAGAGCGGTGCCAGGGGCCGGCGCTGGCATTCCCGGTGTCCCCAGCGGAGGGCACTGCGGGATGGCGAGCGCTGGGGCCAGCGCGCATCCCGCAGCCCGCTCCCGCCGCCGTGCCCGCACCGCCTCTCCGGCCGCATGCCCTGCCAGCTGCAGCTCCGGAATTGCTGTAAACCTTCTTTTCCATACCTGCCTGCCCTAGGGAATGGGAGCAATGAGTAATTGTCCTCCAGTCTGGCGTAAGCCGGTTTCGCCTCAGCCCTGCAGCATCCGTGGCCCGCTGGGGCTCGGGCAGCCTCACGCGGCAGATTCGGAGCGTGCCCGGCAATCCCGGACACTCCGGGCACGGGCTGTGACATTTGGGGGCTGCTGCGGGGACACTGCTGGGGAGGGCACAGGAGGGGGAAAGTGCTCATTAAATGGAGCTGTACTGAGGACACACAGGAAATGCAGGGTTTTCTCCTAGGCTTGCATTAAAGTGTCATTAGCATGGGTATTATTACTGCAATTTCTGCCTCACAAGAAGAAATTTGACTATTAATTCACAAGTGAATGTAAAGTGTTTTGAGATCACAGATAAGAGACTGGTAGGAGTGAAGAAGTGTTATCTCAGCCTTCAAAAACTTGGTTCAGCATTTGACCTTAGGTACTAGTTTCTGAGGTGATTTGACTGTCCTTAGTCACCTTAGGTTATTGCTCCACATTTTAATACCAGACACTAGTTATTTCCATACCACCATAGCATTCATGATGTGTGATCCTTTCTGCTGAACTAGTGAAATTCATATACCTGATTACAGTAATGACAGGCAGTTATAAAAGCTTAAATAAATAGAGCTGGCTGAAGATTTCTAATTGAGTTCTCTTAAAGGCTGCCTAGAACTCATCATGACCACACGCTGGGAGCCTTGTTTAATGGTTTTTTCTTTGGACTGACATTTTCAGAACTCTTTATTATTCTTAGTCTCATCCTATTGTTTTCAGGGTGACCTTTGTTGTCCAGCCTCTTTAATTCTAGGGAGAATTGTGCTATCTTTTCCATACCATCTAGTTTTAGTATGCAGAACAAAAAGAGAGGGAAGATGGCCAGGATGGGTAATGTAGAGAGATTGCTCTTCACTTACTTCCCTGTTGGGCCAGAAGCTGCAGACACCATGGTTTGTGGGAGTGGAAGTGTGTGCCTGGAGAAACACAGGCTGTGTGGCTCTGGAATGGGGTGCAGGAGCAGGGCATGCTACAGGCAGGTTGTAACAGGCACTTTGGAGACTGGCTGTGATTCCACAAGCTGGTTTGACTGGTCCACGCTAAGCTTTCCTCCAGCATGGTCTTGACTGCAGGTGAGTTTCCACTCTAGGAGCATCTTTTGTCATTTTTCATTGCACATTATCGCTAGTTCTCACATTAGGTGGCCTGCTGTCCCATGTAAAATGTCATGTTTTTATTGGTTAAGAGGCTTATCTTACTGTGCAGGCTAGGTTTGGCTTTTGCACTGCATGTAGTGCTTGTGACATAAGTGTGTTGGGCACAGTCACTGGGATCAAGAAGTGACTTTGAATTTTCCTATTTCAAAGTAGAACTGGGTCTTCCCCAAGGTCTTTCTTTCTCAGCTAGTGATTCCTTTTTAAATTTGGGCACTCTGCCTTGTCTCCCAGTACTGGTTTCCTCTTGTAAAAAAATGTTGCTGCTTTCTTCTACAAGCCACGTTCAGGTGTCTAGAGATGTGTCCTGAGGGAACCTGAAAAAAGCCCAGGCTCTGAAGCCAGGGTGAAGAACAGTGTGTGCACAGAGGCACCCCTGCCTCAAGTTTTTCTGCCTCACCTGGGATAGCTTTCAGGACATTTGAAGAACTGTTTAGCAGGTGAGCACAATACTTTAAATATTGTGTAAAAAAGGAGAAAAGACTCCTTGTGTGCCTGTCTTACCCTTCATAGCCTTCCCAGAAAGCCTGGCCACATTTGAGTTACTACAATATACGAGAATTTCCTAATTCCTCCCCTTTTTGAAGCCCCTTCCTAACCAAATGATTGATTACTAAAGCTTCAGGGGAACTTCTCCTGCACAGGGAAAACTTTGGAGCACACTTCCAGCTAGCTGCCAGGGACCGAGCAGCAGGGCCCAGGGGATGTGTGGTGTCCCTGCTGAGGCTCTGTAGCACACCTGCCCTGTTCTGCCTCCTTTCAAGAGGCCCACCAGAAGCTAGGCTAGCTCTCTGGGAGGCTGCAGAGTTTTTCAGTTTTTGCAGCAGAAGAAGGATCTGTAAGATTTCCTTTCTGAAGCAGGAGCATGTAGAGCAAGGAGGGGTCCTGGGGAACCTTTCTGAAGTAGGATCATGTAAAGCAAGGAGGGTTCCTGGGGAAAAAAAAAAGGGGGGCAAGGGAGAAGGAGAGCTCTCTAAAGTTATCTTTCTTATTAGAGAAGAAAAAAAAAATCCCAAACCCTGTTTTTCTGCTAACTTGGTCACTCGCCTGAACAGAGCAGTTTGGCCTTTCTGTGGGAGGCTCTCAGTTGCCTTTCCCCAGCCCCACAAAAGCTGCCATACAAGTGGTGCTATGGGCCACATCAGCGACAGTAAAGCTTTCCCTTGGCTCTCTGGAGCCAGTGTGTGTGGGTCCTGTCCCTGCCCATGGATGAGCCTATGCCAGCAGGGATGCTGATGGCCCTCCTGCTCTGCAGGCAAGGGCTTGGGGCATGGCTCTCCTTGGGCTGTTTTCAGTATCTCTCTGGCAAATTTACTGAGAAGGCAGTTTAAAATCAGATCTTGAAAATTAACACGTAATTTCTATCACCTCACCAATACTTTTTGGATCTTTATAGCAAATTGAACCTTCAGGTTCGATAAAGGACATTCTAATAATGTGAAGTTCATTGTAGCTGTGGATGTTTATTTTTCATGTACCTAAATGTCTTGTTGTTGGTGTTTCTGATCGTTTTTCCCTATCTACAAATTTTATGCTGATTCACAAAAATCTGCACTTCTAAATTAGCTTCTTTAGCACTATTTCCCCAGGTCTGTGTTTCTAGTGATATTAATTTTGCCTCATTCTCATTTGTTTAACCTTTGCATTATTTCTCAGTCACTTCCAAAGCAGGCATCTTGTTTACCTGGCTAGCTCTGAGACTCCTTTTTTAAGTTCACCTGTAGCACATCTTGCCTCATTCTGGAGTAAGTTAAGCCATAGGGCTACTTCTTTCTTTTACAAGAAATGCTTTTATCTCAGTGCTAGCAACCTGCACCAGCAGCCTGCAAGAGACCTATCTAAACAAATTCTCAGAGAAGAGTTGTGACTGTACCTCTCCTCTGCCTTCCTTGCTAGAACCTGGTGGAGGGGAAGGAACTCAGATTTTTATCTGAAGAACTGATTGTGCTATGTGGGTCTTCCCCAGCAGGAAGACTTGACTGCAGGGAAAAGTGCCACGTTGATTTAAATGTTTCAACAGCCTTGAAAAAAATGTTTCCAGCAAAATAGAAAAATAGTACAGCCATTTCAAGTTACAGCTATGTCAATATTCTGATGCTGGTCAGTTGGTGCGTAAGTAGGTACCAAGTGTAAATCCCAGTGGAACTTCCTTTGCATTTAAGAAGTTAAAATTATTTTTCTCATCAAGGAGTTAGGAGCATTTTAAATTACTCCTTTTCATGTTCCTGGCAACTTTGTAGAAGTGGGGTCTCTTAAGTTAGGAGATCTTTGAAAGGGGCACCAATAATCAAGTCAGTGCTCAACGAAACAAGGTTTTTCCCACAAATCATGACTGATATCTGTGTCATTAGTAGGGTAGCTGCCCATCTCTTATCATGATTGGCAGGTTAATAAGGGACCTGGGGCTATCTTTTCACTGCTAGCACACAACCTAACCAATTGCTTTTAAATGATTGCTAATTTGACAGACTATAAGCAGAAGATGTAAAAATATCTGGAGTAATGTCTAATGCAGTTTTTACTCCTGATATTCTGAGTGCTCTCATTTAGAAAACAGATTAGAATGTTAGTTACTAGATTTAAAATTTTTTTTTGGACACTCAGTTTTTAAAGAAAATCTTGTAGTCGTTCTTTGGTTCAATTAGGACCAAAAGAGAAGGGAGTTTTGTAATGCAATTGTCCTGTAAAGGAAAATGTTTTAAATTGGGGAGATTATGTGAGCAGACCACCTGTAGGGCATTCATAGCTCTTTTCTATAATGCTCCAAGCCATGCCTTGCTGCCTGCAGTCTGGCTAACAATGCAGGGAAAAGCTGTTTAAAAGGCTGTTCTCCCTTTTCCCTCTGGTGTTCACTAACTGTTACAAGTCTTCCTCTTAAAATAAAAAAAAAAAAAGTCCCATGTCCCTTTAATTGAAGAACTTTAAGGCTCCATGGTGGCCAATTGGTCTGCAACAAGAGGAACCAGGCAGCAGGGAAAGAAACTTCAGACTATACATCACGTTTGGTGAAGAGAAAAGATCAAAGTTTTCCCAAACTCAAAAGAAACCAAGTTCCCTACAGATTAACCCTATTCATTTAGCTCCTCTTAAAGGAATGATGTTCTGAGCCACTGGGCAGACAGGTAAAAAGTTCAACAATTGCCAAAGCATTCTTCTGTTAATTCAACAGCCTTCTGCTCAAATAAATTAGCTTACTCCTGACAGAAGAACAATACCTTTTCTCTTGAAAAAGGACCATATTTGATATACAAAAGTTAAGATGTTAGTTTAATCTGTTAAGAAGAGATTGATCTAACAAATCTCAACTCACTGTTCCACCATAGTACATGATCTATGAATTTAAAACATTAACCTTTTACACTTCAGCACGTATCCCAGCAAAAGGCAGGTGCTTACAGAATTGTAGACAACAGATATGAGAGGCGGGTGTGCACATTCCTAAAATAACACCCGTTTTAAAAGGATACTTAACATGCCATGGGAGATGACTCTTTTGTAAAGGCTCAGTTTCAAGACACTGTCATCTTTCAAAAAAGGAAAGAAGTATGGTAAGGCACCTCCCAGTTTTGGCAAACACATTTTCAGAACAACTTGTTGAATGACTTGCTTTCTTGTGTCTCCGTTTCTCACTTCTTTAACAGGTAATGACTGGAGCATGAATGTAGGTCATAGTTTATGGAACTATGCTAAGATACAGCAGCTGGAATAACCAAGGCGGGAGTAGCGGAAAAGCTTGAAAAAGTCATTTATCAAAAGTAATTTTATTGACAAAATAGAATACTCATATTTGCTCTTACAGGGGTAGCCTCTAAACTTTTTTACAAAAAAAATTTACAGACTGTATAGCTTTGGATATATACATATTTTACAAATCTGTACAAGGTAACAAATAATTATATAAATACATCCTTTAATGTAGGAAACCCGTATTTAGCTGGGGTGTATAATTAAGACATGTTTTGATTCAGTCAATATTGTAAGGCATTTGCCTGGTCATCCACATCCCAAAAACCTGCAGTCCCCAGCAGACTCCCGCCTCAGGATGGGTGGGAGGAAGACCCTCCCTCCCATGAGTAAAGAGCTGCTGTTAGTCCAGAGTGACTCAGAAGCTGCTGTGCCTTGCCCTCTGCAAGACACGGGTGAACCTCTACCCTCCTCTGCCAGCAAAATAATAAGCTGGCTCCTTGAAGTACATGCTCCCTGCATATGAATGGAGGGGAAGGAGGAGGGGGTTGGAGCCTGGGGCCTCTGCCAGATGCATTGTTCTATACAAGCTGTGGCTAATAAGGACCATTAGGGGTTCATTAATGGCACCAAACAGTGAGGGGGCATTTTAGGCAGGCCAGTGTCCCTCATTCCCTAACCTTTGGCCTCTTTTCCCCCTCCTCACACTTGAGACAGGGGCATCTGCTTGGGATAGGAGACAGAGCTGGCGGTGCCTGATCTCCATGTCAGGCCGGTGCTGACATCGCTGTAGAGTGAGCCACCGCCTCCTGCCCCAAGTCCTCCTGCCGTGGTGATTACTGCCTGTCCACCTGCTCCTGCCCCTGTGCTCCCAGCCACGGCAGCGCCTTTGCTGGCCCAGCAGCAGCGAGTGCAGAGGGCCCTCCAGGATTCGAGGGTCTTGCCAGACCAGACCCAGACACCAGAGGTGATGCCCACCACCAGGCACATGAAGTACTTGAGCATGAAGACGGCATAGTCAGGGCGGCGGGCCTGGTCAGGCTGCTGGTCACGCAGGCAGGGGCAGTTGTGCGTGGCCTCCCAGCGGGGCCGGTTGTGCTGCTCGTAGAAGAGGCAGGCAACCACGCTGGCAGCTGGCACAGTGTACAGCACAGTGAAGAGTCCCAGGCGTATCATCAGCTTCTCCAGCTTGTGGGTCTTGGTGGGGCCACCCTGCTGCTTGATGACGCTGCGGATACGGAAGAGCGAGACGAAGCCAGCGAGCAGGAACATGGAGCCGATGGCCAAGTAGATGAGCAGCGGTGCCAGCACGAAGCCTCGTAAGTTCTCCAGGCTCTGGTTGCCCACATAGCAGATGCCAGCCACGGGGTCCCCGTCCACAGAACTGAGTGCCAGCACAGCAATGGACTTGACACTGGGGAGCAGCCAGGCGGCCAGGTGGAAATACTGTGCGTAGCCTGCAATGGCCTCGTTGCCCCACTTCATGCCTGCAGNAGCCCCATCCGGCACAGCGCTGCACGCCACCTTCTCGTGCCCCGCCACCAGCCGCACCAGGTAGCCGAGGGACACGAAGAGGTAGCAAGCGGCCAGGAAGATGATGGGGCGCTCGGGGTACTTGAAGCGCTCNTACGGAAGAGCGAGACGAAGCCAGCGAGCAGGAACATGGAGCCGATGGCCAAGTAGATGAGCAGCGGTGCCAGCACGAAGCCTCGTAAGTTCTCCAGGCTCTGGTTGCCCACATAGCAGATGCCAGCCACGGGGTCCCCGTCCACAGAACTGAGTGCCAGCACAGCAATGGACTTGACACTGGGGAGCAGCCAGGCGGCCAGGTGGAAATACTGTGCGTAGCCTGCAATGGCCTCGTTGCCCCACTTCATGCCTGCAGCCAGGAACCAGGTGAGGGAGAGGATGACCCACCAGATGGAGCTGGCCATGCCGAAGAAGTAGACGAGCAGGAAGACCACGGTGCACAGCGCCGGGCCGGTGCTCTCGTACCGCACGTGCTCGGCCACCGCCAGCTCCGGCTGCAGCTCGGCCGCGCCGCCTGCCGCGCCGCGTCCCCCCGCCGCCGCCGCCCCCGCCNGGCGGCGGCGGCCGCGGCTTGCGCGGGGCCTCGGCCGGCGGGGCGGCGGCGGGGGGCGCCTTGGCGGGGGTGCCGGGCTTGGAGCCGCGAAGCGGGGGCTTGGCGGGCGGCGGCGCGGCCGTGGTGAGGTCCGTGCGGTTGTAGTCCATGCAGAGCGTGTCCGGGCTGCCCTGCTCGGGGAGGCGGTCGCAGCGCATCCTGTCGGGCCAGGCGAAGCCATACTGGCGCATGAGCGGGGCGCAGCCGGCCTTGGCCCGCTCGCAGACGCTGCGGCAGGGCGGCAGCGGCTTCTTGTAGTCCTCCAGGCAGATGGGGGTGTACATGCTGCAGAGGAAGAAGCGCAGGTCCGGGGAGCACTGGATCTCCACCAGCGGCCAGAACTGGTGCACCTCCAGACCGGCCTCGTCCTGCGTGTCGTGGTTGAACTGGTTGGGCATGTAGGTGTAGTTGTAGCCGATGCCCTTACAGAGGGGCACGGTGATCTCCTGGCACGACAGCNGGGGTACTTGAAGCGCTCCATGTCGATGAGGAAGGTGGAGACGGTGGCGAAGGTGGAGAGGAAGCAGAGTACGGACCAGAGCCCGATCCAAAAGGCGGTGAAGGCGCGCTCGTCGGGGCTGAAGTAGGGGTTGTGGCAGGGCAGGGCGCAGTTGGCGATCTGTCCCGTCTTGACGCGGTTGTAGAGCGGGTGCCGCTCGCTGGACACCGACACCATGGGCGCCCGGCACTGGCAGCCGGGCTCGCAGGGCGGCGGCGGCCGCGGCTTGCGCGGGGCCTCGGCCGGCGGGGCGGCGGCGGGGGGCGCCTTGGCGGGGGTGCCGGGCTTGGAGCCGCGAAGCGGGGGCTTGGCGGGCGGCGGCGCGGCCGTGGTGAGGTCCGTGCGGTTGTAGTCCATGCAGAGCGTGTCCGGGCTGCCCTGCTCGGGGAGGCGGTCGCAGCGCATCCTGTCGGGCCAGGCGAAGCCATACTGGCGCATGAGCGGGGCGCAGCCGGCCTTGGCCCGCTCGCAGACGCTGCGGCAGGGCGGCAGCGGCTTCTTGTAGTCCTCCAGGCAGATGGGGGTGTACATGCTGCAGAGGAAGAAGCGCAGGTCGCTGGAGCACTGGATCTCCACCAACGGCCAGAACTGGTGAACCTCCAGCCCGGCCTCGTCCTGCGTGTCGTGATTGAACTGGTTGGGCATGTAGGTGTAGTTGTAGCCGATGCCCTTACAGAGGGGCACGGTGATCTCCTGGCACGACAGCTCCTTTGCCGAGGAGGAGGAGGACCCGGCGGCGGCGGCCGAGGCGGCGGCGCAGCCGGCGCGCTGCAGCAGGGCCAGGGCGGCGAGCAGCGAGGTGATTTCCAACAGGTAACTCCACTCCATGCTCGGCGGCGCGCGGGCGGCGGCCCCGGCTCCTCTCCCGTCCCGCTCAGCAGCCACGGGGAGCACAGCGCCACAGCAACCCCCCGCCCCGGCTACCCCCGGGGGGGCGGAGGGCGGCCCCCTCCGTGCCGGTCGCAGGTGAGAGGTCTCGCAGCCCCCGCCGGACTCCGCCGTCCGCGGGCACCCGTTGAGGGGGAGCCCCCACTCGGCACCGGAGGATGGGGATCGGCTCACAGGAGGCCCCTCAGCCGCCGTCGCATCGCTCCCCGCGGGGTCGGTTTCTCAGGGGAAGGCGCTCGCCGCTGCTCCAGCGCCGGTCGGGCACGGGCTGGCGCGGCAGAGAAGTTTCGCCGACAGCCCCCGGGCGGCGCGGTGAAGAAGGCTGAGGCGTCCCGAGAACCAGGCGGTGCCGGGCTCCTACCGCCCAGAGCGGGCAGGCAACGGCGGGGCCGGAGCTGGGGCGGCCGGACCGGCTCCTTCTGCCGCCCGCCCGAGCGCACGGCTCCGCGGGTGACCGCCAGCCGGCCAGTCCTCGCCCTGCGCTGGGTGCCTCTCCGGCTGCCGGGCGCCCCGGCCGCGGTCGCGCCACCTGAGCCGCGGGTCGAGCGCGGCAGCGCCTCCGCCAACTTCTCGCTCTCCGGCCCCGACAGCGGCGCTCCGGCCGCCGCGCTCTCATGAATATTTATAGCGAGCGCCGCCAGGCCCCGCCCCCTCCGCATTGTCCGCCTATCAGCCGAGCACGGGCGGGACGCGGGGGGCGGGCCCCAGGGCTCGTTAAGGTGGAGCCCGTGCCGGACTGTGGCCGCGTTGCTGGGTCGCAGCGGCTGCAGAGACGTGGCGGTGTTTGCTCGGCCTCTGCCCGTGCGGAGACGCGCGGTTCTGCACCGCGGTGCGCGGGCTGCAGCAGCTAGGTACCGGCCCGGGCTGGCAAGGGACCTTTGTCTCCTTGCAAGGGCTTCGGGCCAAGTCACAGTCACCGCAGCAGCAGTTTAAGTAGCGCTCGGGGCTGCCTCAGAAGGGGTTTCCTATCACCTCGTTGCTGCCCGCGGGATTCGCCGCCTGTGCCGGTGTGCGTGGTGCTCTATCCCCGCCGTCCTGCCCCTTGCACGTGCTGGTGACGGGGGTGGGATCGCGGCGAAGCTGGGGGTCCCGGCAGCACCCCAGCCGACACCCGGCCCCGCCGCCCCGGCTGCCCGTCCCCCCGGCCCCAGCGCTGGGTTCTCTGCCCGGGGTCGGGGCCGCAGCGTGTGACGGGTGACACGGGCGCCCCGAGGGGCGGACAGCCGCGGGTCACGGCGCTCGCCGGGACGTGCTCAGGCAGTGCCGTGGGTGTATCCCGGCCGGCGCCGGAAGCTCCCGGTGGGACGGCGGGGAGTAGCCCCGCGCCCCGGCAGGTGGACATTCGGTTCCCAGCCGGGCAAGGACATAGGCGTAGCTCCGCGGCCGGCGCTAGGCGCACACCGTCCGCACCGCGGCCGCCGCCAGCCGCTGACCTGCAGCCCAGGGACAGCACCGGGAGGCCGCTCCTGGCACGGCAGCAGCTCCCGAGCGCCCGCGCCAACCCGGCGCCGCGGCGGTGACTCGCCGAGGAGCCGCCCGCAGCCGCACAGAGCTGCGAGTCCCGCCCGGGCCGGCGGAGGAGCCGTGTGCGGCTGGATGCCCGCTCGGCTGCGGCCGCCCCGCGCCGCGGGGCTCCACCGCCCTCCGCTCCCCGGGGCCGTGGGGCGGCCGCGAGAGGAGTCACCGCTTTCCTCCGCTCGCGGCGGGGAGGGGGCGGGCGGGAGTTCCGGCGGCCCCGCCGCAGCCAGACCACCTTAAGGGGAGCGGCGGGGGGCGCGGGCTGCGAGCGCGGCGGGGCCGTCCCGGGGGGTTGTCGCGCTCCCGGAACGGGGCGTTTGTTTGTTAATTGAGGCGCTGCTGCGCCTGGCGCTCGCGCGGCGCTCCCGCTGCGGCCCTAATCACTGGAACCGCGGGAACGCGGCGGGGCCCGTCTGCCGGCGGCGGGAATCGTGTGATTCGCGGGGAGTCACACGGACAGAAGCGGGGCCGGGGGGGAGCGAGCCCGCCCCGGGGGGCGGTGCGGGGCGCCCGAGGAGGAAACGGAACGCGTGAGGCCAAACAAGGAACAATCCCCGGGTTGTTGGCTGAGCCAACAGGCTCCTGTCGCCGGGTCTGTCGCCGTGTGAGCGAACGCGCGGATTACCCCGTTAGGAGGAAATGGGCGATGATGGGGCGATAAACTCTCCCGCTGAGTAATCACCATTGATTTGCAATTGACCGAGCGCCGCTCCCGACCCCGGGTCGCACGGACTGGGAAGCTCTCGGAGGCCGCGCTCCTCCGCGTGCTCGGACTGTGGCATCGGCCCCGCTATTACGCGCGCGGTGCTGTGTCTGACCAAAATCACAACTTTTCCAGAAGTAGCAGGTGGTTGTTTTAGCGCTAATGTAGCTAACACCATTGTGAAAAGTGTTACGAGATCGAACAATGCCCGGTGAAGAAAACGTCTGGCACAGGACTCAGTGACTTAGAGAGGTTTAAAAAGTCCCCAGTCCTGGATGCGATGCTCCATTTTAAGAAGAGACTCTTTTGCTGGTGACTGCTTGAAGCGCACCTTATTTAAAAATCTCTACAAAATGTAAAACTGAGTGAGTGTAGTCGGGGGAGCCGAGTGAGACTGTAAATTACCACTCTGTCAGGATTCCTCTTGCCTGTTACAAAGTACCTTTTTATGCTGAACTTAAACTCTGCACTACAGAGACAGCAGATGTGAGGTGATGGCTTCCAAAAGCAACACAGATGCTGTAAAATTTCCATTGCTATATTTCAGCGAGGAAGCTCAGGAGACATGCTGAATGCTGCAGTTTAGAATTACACTATAACTCTCCTAGAAATAAGAGAATACCAAGTTTCTCAACAGTACATTTGGCTTTATTTTTGCTGTCATTCATATGCTCTTGTTTTCTTACAGCGAGAAAAAGAGGTGCAACACAAAGATACTGTGTGTCTTGAAGCTGTTCAGTAATGACAGAATCGGTAATATGGAACTTTATGGCAATTTAGTAATGACTGCATATCCAAATTCCCTAGTAAGACCATGATAATTTTTAAAATTGTCTTTCAGGTATATAAAACAGCACAGCTGTGAGGAGGCTGGTTTGCTTTATGTGACTGAAAAGCAGGCTGTTTAGCTCAAGACTGTGGAATCAGAGCCCATTGTGTGTTCCTCATACTTGGAGACTTCCCTGAAGTCCGTAGAAGTCCTGTGATGAGGGAATCAAGGCTCAAGTCTTTAAAATGGTTGGTGTGTTTGTTCCAGAAAATTCAGCAGCTGCTTTTTCTGAAAAGCTAAACTTTGCTATAGCAGTGCAGAATACTTCAGAGCACTTTTTTTCCCCCTGGGATTTCAAAACAGATGTCCAGTCATCAAATAATGCAGAAATACAAAGCTGGCAAGAATGTTACAGATATAAATTTTTACAAAGTTACAGATTTATAAGATTTGACTTGTTGTCAAGTCTGGTCACTTTGTGACTAGTCTTTGTCACTACAGATCTTTGTTGCCACAGATACTCACGCCTCTTTTATTCAAACAATTAGATTTAGCACTGGCCCCTCTAACATAGCTTAATTTTTCTGTGCATCTGAAGCTTTGTGTTTGGGATTATATGGATCCCACCAAACCAGGTAATGGTCACTACAGGGCATTTTAGTTCAAAATAAGTAAATTTGCCTTTTTTTTTTTTTTTTTTTCCAAACTGGAAATAGAAATGCCACACGAAATCTTTAACATGCTATATTTGTTTATGTAAAAATAGAGATATTTAGTTTATAAGATTGAAAAAAATCGCTTTTTAATTCCCACTGAATGTTCTCCAGTGAATTTTAGTGTGGCATTGACTGCATTGGATAGGTCACTGAATGGTGCTTTTATAAAAATGTTTGAAAAGAAGAACTTGGTCCATGGAAATTGTTCAAATAATCTTGTTAGAATGAAGCCTTGACTGAAGGCAGTAATTTCATGGATTAAACACAGAAGGACTGGCTAGGCTGATCTCCTTCCTATCACAGGCCACAGAGCTTTGTGCAGAGACTGTCTAAGCAAATGCTGGTTAGCTGCAAGACATGGGGGATTTTGCATGGACAATGCATTGAACAACACCATGAAACTAGAAACTGTGGCACATTTTAAGGACAGGATAAATAGGAGCAGGAAGAAAGAGTATTTTTACAGGCCATTTAGTAAACACAGTGAGGTAGAGTTGTATCTTGCTATGTTCAGCTTTCCCCTAAAAAGTTCCAATTAAAGTAAAGCAAACTCCCCCCACCCCGCCCCCAGTCTATTCTTTTTTCTCACATGCCACATGGTCTAGAACTGAGCAACATGATGGGACATCCAAGAATGGGAAGGAACTGACTGATTTGTACTTCTGCAAGTCTGAAAAGCACAACTTATGAACAAAAATCCAGTGCTGTGAAACTTGAAGAGAAATAAGGATAGGAGAATACAGTGTGCATATCTGTCTTACAGTTTGATATTTTTCCTTTTACAAAAATAAATAAATAAATGGCATTCATACATCTTCTGGGTCAGCCTGTACTTTATTGTGATTCATGAGAACTTTTTGTAGGCAAGAACAATGTTCTGCTTACATTTTTTCAGGCATGTCAGATCTGATTGGGGAGATGTTGTTCAGTGAGATACGAGAGAGGCTTCAGGCAACAAGAAAATAGGCTGAATGCAATGTGCTGCAATAGCTACTGCTGGAGTGATGAGCAGATGACAGAGGGTGAGGAGAAACTTCTGGAAGAGTTCTTTGCTGTCCCTTTGCCATAAAGGATGATGACAAAGTGATTGATCAGTGCTGTGGTGTGAGGATTGCTTCAATGGTGAACTGCAGGTTGTGGCCCTGAATGTGGCTGAAGGATTTTCTGCTGAACATGGGAGCAGACCATGGTTAGATTTCTTCCTGAGGCTGCTTTGAGTGCATGGACTTCATTAGAGAAGAGTATGAGCAGCAGAATGAGTGTAAGGAGTCAGTAGGAATAGCAGTTTAGCATGAGAGCAATATAAGATGAGCTCCTGTTGAAGGGCTTTAGCCCTGTTCTCCCACACTGTGCAGTTGGTAATTGAGCTGCAAAGTATTTGCTGTCTCAGTATAATTGTATATTGCTTCAGTTCTCATTAGTGAAGCAATGCAGGAGGAAGGAATACAAGAAAATACAGATTATAAAGATTGTGAAGGAAAATAAGTGTTCTTGAGGGCATTTTCCATAATATTTTTTCCCACCATTATTTAGCAAGCTGCATTTATAATCCACCTGTGCTATAGGCTATAATACCTCATGGTGTGATGTTTCACACATGATAAATCATGTGACTTTTGAAGGCAAATTGTGCTGAATTAAATAGTCTGTTGGTCCACTGTCACCCTATTTGGAGAGTAGCACAAACTTCATGCAGTAAATTGCTGATCATAACATATGTAAGGTATGTGTGGACACAGTGAGTAGTGTTGTCTTCCTCTGATAACCCAGGTAACTATGAGTCTACATTTGGGCCACAAAAAGTTTTGGACTAAAACATTACTGTGTAAATGCACTCCTGAATCTCAGGAAGGTTGTGTGGAATCAGGTTGGCAAGGAGAGGTCTGGTCTCTGGGGGTTAATGTGAGAGTATAAACATGCACCGCTCTCTTCTCAAAGTGAAAGCATGTCCAGGCCCCTGACACACCAATGACTGCTGCAGTCATGTCTGTGATTCTGTCTCCATGCTCTGTCAAAATGTAATTAATGCTCATATATGCTCGAATGGCACATTCACCATCACTACTCCCAGCATGGGTTGGGAAGTCCATTTGGTCAGTCTTCAGTTTTGGAGACCTCAGTTTTAACAGCTTGGGTATAAACCCCTGCAAAGCTTCTGGTAAATATCCACTGCTGGTGCATTGCCCCCTGCCTTACCCATCTGGAATGTGGCCTTCTGGGATGGGCAGCTTCCCAATTACAACTCCCACCTGGCATTAAGGTGGTATGACATTCAGGTATTTGGACTTTGATGTCATAGCTTTTGGGGGAATTAAGTGGACTCTATCCATTAACTTGACCCCCTTGACTTTGTTACTTAATCCCTGTTTGGGTGACAGCAGAGGGTGAACAGCACATTTAACTCTTACCAACTCTGAGCATTGGCACTGACGGGGTGAAGGAAGAGCCACAGCAGAGGGGGTGGGGAGCGCAGGGCTGTCTCTCGTGTCGGGCAGGGCACGTCAGAGCTGGGATGGCTCAGTTGCCACACTCACACGGCTGTGGGACTCCCTGCAAGGAATCCATGCCAGCCTGTGTGCAGCTCTGTGCCAGCTCATCCAGCCTGGTGGGAGAAGGTTGATGCAGAGACAAGATGAAGCAGTGTAGTCCACTTTGAGCTAAGAACTTCTGCACAAGCTACATGGAGACATTAGCTTGCTCGTATGCCTTCTCACATGCTGTAAATTAAATGAGAAACTAAACAGGTCATGTACTTATGAGTAAGAAGTGAGCTGGAGAAAAAATGACACTTTGTGTTGAAAGGAATGGATAAGGCTAAAACCCAGATATAAGAAAGCAAAATTTTGTATAACTGATTAGAAGAGAAACATGTCATTAAATCCTTGAACAATATGAAGCTGGTCATAAATTCTGATGCTACTTTTTGCACCTTGGAGGTCCGTGAAACTGTAAGTTAAGGGAATAATGTTTTGCATATGTTTGAAGTAGACATTATTTTAAAGTTTCACTGTTTCTAATCCCAACTTTTGATGGATGCCCAGTAGTAATTTTTAAAATATTGAATGATAAAAATCACACTGAAAAATTCTTACTGAAATTACTTATTGCCCAGGAGATAAAATTGGAATAACAGATGTATCTTTCATCACTGATTTTGAATATTTATTCTTTGTATTTAATTTATTCTAAACATTTTTTTTAATCTCTAGAATTAGACCCTGACTAATCCTTCACTGTACTAGTTTTGCTGGGACAACAGTGGTTGGTTATTTCAAATATGAGTAAGGACAGCAAGCTTGGGCTTGTACTAATTTTGATGAATAAATTTGCCTTGAGAATGACAAATTGAGTTAGCACTTTTCACTTTATGATATTAGACTGTCAAAGATGTTAACACTTTGTAGGGAATCAGCATTAGGCAGTGTTTGGAACTGCTTATAGGGAGCTCTCAGGTGCCTGGTCTCAGCAGAAACTGCTAAAATCCTTTCTCTATATTTATCTTAGTAAAATAATGGTGTGATTGAAAAGCAAGATGTTGAAGGAATTTCACTGTAATAGCAAAATGTCCTTCCCTTCCTTTCACTCACTGAGTTCTAAAATAAGGATATTTCTTTGCCAGTTCCTTTGAATTTTCTTGATTCTTAGTTGGCATAATGATGGCAGGAACAGTCCTCTCTGTGTATGGTGAGGGGAAAGAAAGAAGTACCCCACTGGCATGAGATTTTCTGTAGTTGTCTTTTGTAGGTTCACAACAGTGTTACAAAAGGTGCAGTCTTGACTGATTTCTTGTCTTTTATTTATTTTCTTTATACATTTATTTTGCCTTTGGGGTGAGGGGATGCAATTGGTATGTCAGGAAAGAGCCACAAGGGGTGAGAAATACTAGAAATTTAGTTCTAACGTTTTTCCTGGTAGTATTAGTTGAGTGTTTCTCTGTGTTGGTCTGGTCAGGGCCTGGTTTTGGAAGAAAAGATTTCAGTTCTTCCAGGGGATTGTGGAGTTCCAAGAAAAGGGATGGTAATAGCCATGTTGGGGTAGCCGATACTGTTTATTGTCTTAGTCTGATTGGACTTATTCCTTCTGGTTTACTTTACTGAAACAGAGAATCCTGAAAGGGAATAATAGCTGGAGTATTTTATTTTCTTTCCACTTTGCTAATTTTGCTATATATATTTTGTATTACAGATTTCTTACTTAGTAAGTGTAGCCATTGTATGAATCTTATCTTCATCCTTTGCTTTTGTAAGGTAGGCTGGTTGGTCTTTCATAAGTTAGGGCTCATACATTAAGTTCACAGATCCACTGAACTCTGTTTGTTTTTGTTTGGGTTTAGCTTCTTGGCTTTTGAACAGTCCTGCTACCAGAACTCTGATGGAAAACTTGAAACATTTTACTGCTGTTTAATTTTTTTCTGATTTGTGTGTGGATGGGTCCAGGTGATAGGTTTAAATCTGCTGGTTAATGAGTAAGAAAGACCTTTCTTGACCCATGAAATTTCCTGCATGAATTTTTGATAAAAAAATACAAAGGTTTTTTTTGTTTCTTTTTTCGTCCTAATTTTCCAGGAAACACAACATTCTTTGACAGAATTTAGAGGACTGGAAGACTTTGTCTGAAAACAAAAACTTCTGGATTTGAAAAATGTTACTGTAGTCCTCTGACCTTGCAACCTGGATGCCTGCTGGCCCTGCTCTGCAAGGCTGAAGCTGCCTTCCACCTTTGACATTTTGCCATGATCTTCCCTCTTTGAAGGGAGTTCTGGAGGTGGGGAATCCCTCAAAGTGATCTCAATCTGTCATCAGAATTCTCATTTAAATGGTAAGTCTAGTTGATAGAGATCTGCCACATAAAGCAGGTAAGCTAGAGATAAAATGAAATGCCACACTAGCATTTCTTAATAACATACTATGTTTTCAATCAAAATATTTTTGTTGATAAGTTTGGCTTTTTGGTAAGAGAAGTATACTTGCAGAAGCACATATTTAGACATGCCAAAAACCCCCAAACAGTCCAACCAGAAAGTGTTTAGCTGAAAGCCTCATTTCCCATCAAAAATAGATGCAGTGGAAAATTTTCAAGCAGCCCTATATTTAACCTCCTTGGATCAGAATTTGGTTGTTGGACTGAGGGAAGCTTACAGAGTTTTTTGGCTGCTTTTGTTAGGGTGTCTGTTTTTTCAGTCCTGACATCTGCCTTCTTTTCAAGCTATATTCAACCTTGTTATAACTCTTGCTGTTGCAGCATTTTACTGTGTTCAGAATGCTAATTCCCACTGGACTCAACTCACTTGGGTAAGTGCAAACTCAGTTTCTTTCAAGGGGTGCATCAATCTTGCTCTTTTTTGTTTGTTTTTTATTTTGGCTGTGTTTTAATAAGAAAATGTGAGTACTATGTACTGACTGTACACAAAACCCTATCACTACAATACAGCTCCTAGTTCTTTGCCCATGGTAGCCTTGCTTTCGCACGTCCTGGATACAAAAGTTTATAAAAGTTTAAGGGATAATGGGATAAGTGAAAGAGAAGGTCCATTGGGCATCAGTCTCAGGAGTTCTTGAGTGGAATACAGTTGAAGTGCTGGAGAGTTATTCTGGGAAAATATTGTATTTGATTTCTTTGCTCATGATCTCTTCACTCTGACTTATGACTGCTTTTGGAAGCAGGATGCTGACCTAAATGGACCTTTGATCTGAATTATCATAGCCATCCTTGGATGCAGAGAAGTACACTGACAAATGAGTAAGTGTGGGCTTTGGCCATCTGGAATTCAGCAAAATTTATCAAAAATTAAATTTCTCTTCACTATGAAAAGTGAAAATATATGAACATAGGAATAGAGAATTTTGTCTGAATAGATTGTGATTCTGAAGTTGCAAGCATTCTGTTGATCTTTTTTTAAAGGAGGTTTTGCAGATTTCTACTTTGTTGCTTTTTGTGGGAGTAAGAATTTGCAAAACTATGAACTATTTAAGAACTATGTCTTAAATACAGCCGTGAACCTTTTTGTGTGTTCTTCCAAAGTTGATGGGTAGAACATTAGTGTGAGACTCCTGCAAAATTCACTGGACCTTGTATTATGACAAGAAGAGAAAACAAATCAAATATTAAAAATCAGGGAGGAAAATTGCTAGTATGATCTGCGTTAGTTTCAGTATGTGTTATGTTCTGTCATTAGCTCAGTGTCAGAATGCAGTTTGTAGCCAGAAGCTACCACCAACTGGCAACATGTGGCATTTCTTAAGCAGAAGTTGATTGTTATTCTTTAGTGCTTGTTTTGTATCGTAACAGCTTTACAGAAATATCTTTCCAGATATTCTTATTCGTTTTCATGGTAGTTTAACTTAGTTCATGACTGCTAATTGTTAGTATGGTGTTTAATTCTTCAAAGGCATTAATGATCAAATCTGTAAATACTTTTAGTAAAACAGCAGTTTTTTCTTTTTTCTATATTTTTAATAAACTCGTCAGAATTTTTATGATTTCCTGAAAATAGATATATTTAGTTTTACTCCTGTGTGCTTAAATTTCCCTGGGTGTTATATTGATCAAAATAGGTGGAGTCTCTTTTATTTCTTTTCCTGACATGGCAGACACTTTTTATTCAGATTTCTGTCAGCACAATTTTATTATAGTACATTGTTAGTACTAGAAGTTCCCTTTTATTAGTTTAGAACTATTAAAAATAAATATTTGTGAGAAAATATAATAGCCAGATAACATTTAAAGGAAAGAAATAGTTTGAGAATTGTTGAGAAATAGATTCATCAACCCAAAGTGTGGCAGGAAGGACAACAGAGAAAGGAAAGCACAATATTGAAGCATAAGGGTGAGCTTATATGGTACCAGCTGCTCATGTGTGGAATCTAAATAATTTCTGAAGCATAGTGCTCCACAGTCAATTAGCATTTCTTCAAATAATCATTACAAAGTACAAATCAGTACAAAGAAGAAATTTTGGTACATTAGAATTCATGAGTTGGAAAAAGTAGAAAAAAATATTCATGTTTTGCCAGAAAAGCAGTAAAAATATGTAAATTCTATTAAAATTAATTTAGAAATTCTGTTAAGTGAAAGAAGGTATTGTAATCCTGCCTCTAAAGTGTGCTAAGAATAACAGAATAGTGCAACTTCTCTCACATAATTTGTGTGCCTAAATCAGAATTTTTATAATGTCAAGAACCGGGAAGTGAATAGAGTTGCCAAATCTGTCCACTCTTGGAACTGGAAGAATTGAGGGGAGTAATTGGGTGCAAAATAAACGTGTGTTCACAAGTAATTGGAATGACACAATTAAATTTCTTTCATTTCAATACTAGGTAGTAATTACTTTAACTTCAAGGACAAGAGAAGATTACATCCTGTAAACTTTCTCATGCAAAATAGTCTGTGCTCCTGTCAGTGATGTTGGTTACTTTAAAATGTCTGTTTCCTTGAGAAAAAGTTTGTCAAATCAGGTCATTAAGTGGGAGAGGGGATTAGGAAACAAAAAAATCTGGTTTGTAGTGGGAATTAATTTTGGGGATGTGGGGCAGAGAATGGACAATAAATATCATCAACTTTTAAGTGTTCAGTATTATTAAAGCTGTTTTCCTTATGGAGAGTCCTTTATTGGCAGAAAATTTGTGAAATAGACAATTGTGTGGCAAAATATATATGAAGAATCTAATGTCAAAACCCAGAATTAAGGCATACGTCTTCTACAGATTTAGGAAATTTTGAGGCTAAACTGAAAAAGTGTTTCTGTGCTTAAAAAGCCTAATTGTCATTGTATATATCAGTCTTTTGTCTGTTTTGTAGACATGTTTGTGCTATCTAACTGGCATTTTTTGAAGCAAACAATATTTTTACAAGAATCACTAATTTGTTTTGGGATATAAGGAATGGTTGTTAGCTTTGTGGGTATTGTTAGTTTTATGGGTAGTAAATGTGAATGTTATAATTTTCACTTTAAAATAAGCTGCTTTATTCTGTATGTAAAACAAAATAGCTTCAGGATGCTTGGTTTTGTAATTAGCAAATGTCTAGTTGATCAAAAATATCTTCTCTAGTATGAGGCATGGAGATTAGCCTAGACTGTGTTACAGAATAATGTGATTATAATGATTTCCTTAAGAGAGCACAAAAGCAGCATCTAAGTTTCAACTGACGTTTATTGACACACAGCATCTGTTGGGAGCCCCATCAAACTTTCTATTCTTTTCTGTTTACCACCTCCTGCTTTTATTTACAGTCAGCATATCTGTTAATTAGCCTCTGGTAGAGCCAGTTCTTCTAAGAAGATCTCTTGTCTTCCTGGTGATGGCCCCATGAGGTGACCATGTACACACAGTCTGTGAGTGAATTAATCTTTAACTCATTAATTTCAGTGCATGATTCTGCAGTGTTTAACTGCTGGCTTGGTTTCCTGCTCAGCAATTTGTATCTGGAGAATTGTGATCCCTGACTTCTGCTGACCTCAATGTCACGAACACATGCCAGTGAGCTCTCAGCTTCTCGTGGGTAACCTCACTGAAAATCATGTCTTCCTGCAGTTTTTTTGGTTTCCTATGATTGGACCAGAATGCAGATAGGACACTGATGACTTCCTCTGTGTCACTGAGGTTATTTACCTGGTTTTTATTGCACATTTGCAGAATAAAATTCCTCCTGCTCTTCCTCAGCTATGTCTGCCACACCATGTCCGGGTGCAGCATCCTGCAGAAAAAGTCTGAAGTGACGCCTCCACACGTGGGTCTCACAAGAGGGTGCTCTGGAGGGTACCATACTGTTGGACAGAGTCTCAGTGAGACCTTGTGATGGTTTGAAGCTGTTTATAGCCACCGTCTGAGTGCTAGAGGTGCTGTTCCAGTGCACTTCTCTCACCGCACGGCTTGTTGATTAGAAAAGAAAAACGTTGTAGCTATACTTGAAGGAAAAATGCAGGAGCAGGATTCAGAGATCTCCTGCCCAGGCCTACAGTGTGTGCTAGAAGAGTTTTGGGAGGTGAGAGCTGATCTGTGCATCTCACCGGGGTGTTAATGGTTGTTTGTTTCACCTGAAACCTAAGAAAAGAATGACTGGGCCACTTATTTGCACAGTCAATTGTAGGTAATGCCCTAAAGGATGACCAATTTCCTCACTTTTGCCCTCTCACTCCTCCAGTTGAGGAGTAGCCAAACTGTGAAGACTTTAGCAGAGGTTAAAGGTGCCCTTGAAATCCTGCCCAGAGCAAGTGCAAGTATTAAAAGCCATAAAGTACATGCTGTGGTAGTGTGAACATTTTTTCATAATTTAATGAGAGCTTTACCGATGAAAATTCACTGTTTCAGTTAAAAAAAAAAAAGAAACCCCAACAAAACAAACCTAAACCACCCAACCAACAGCAAAATCCCTGGAATACATCCAGCTTTTGAACTGGAAAAGTACCTCAAAGGAGTATGATCTTCTCTCTTTAGTAGGAAAGTATTTTTGCTTATCTACAAGGTTTTATGCTGGCACAACTGCATTGCATTGTCTACTTTTTGTGGCTAGGCAGATCCAGGTAAAGTAACTTAGTTTTAAAGGAAACGGAAACCTTAATTCCTTTAAATCAAACTCCTAAGACATCCAGATGTCCAGGATGCTGTGAAAAGAAACACAAAAATTAAAAATAGAAGGTGAATGTTTGCTACTGACAGTTCATGGCTTTAAAGGGCTAGTGGTGATGCAGTGTTGTGACAAAAAATCAATGAAAATGTATCAGTTAAAGTTTCCTTTACCACCTTTAATTGTAAGAAGTCTATGCTGAGTGATCTGTTAATGTTTCATGGGGAAAGTTGACACTGAGGGGAAAGGGTGGCTGATATTTCTTCAAAACATGTTAACTGCTTTTACTTGTTTTGTGGTTGAAGGACAGAGGAATAAGAGATGCTGGAAGTGTTTTCTAAAATTATGTGGCCCTTCATCAGTGTTTTATGGGCCTATTGTTTAAGCCATCTTTGCTAAGGAGAAGCTCCTTTACTATTAATATGCTGTCATCTTTCAAATCTCATCAAGGCAGCACCAGGATTTTTTTTTGCACAGATTTCTTTTGACGTGCAGCCTCAATAAATATGGAAATTACAACTTAAATCTCATTTTTTTCCTTCCAAAGCAGTGTACTACCCAAATTCATTGAATTTCAACTTTTATTTTTTCTTAATGTTGAAAGACATATATGCAAATTTTATTAACAATATGCATGGTTAAATTTAGCAGTAAATTCCAGTCAGGGATTTTTGCTTTGTTTATTGTCCAAGTCAGTATGTCTGTGGAGAAAACCTCCTGCTGTGCAGGAATACATAGTCAGCTACTTGGAAAAGTAGAAAGTTTAATTATGAGATTTTATTCTGGAAAAAGGTAAAGCAAGCACTGGTTTTTGGGTTGGCTTTTTTTTATTATGACTTCATCTAACAGAAATTCAACATACACAGTTTGTTTTGACACTAACTGTTATTAGACAAACCACTTGATTTTTCTTTAACCTGGTCTTCTGTGTAACTGCGAGGTTCTGAAAGAAAGTAGAGGTCATGAATAAATGATGCATTTCTTAAACTTGCAAGCTAAATCATGACATAAATGAAATAAAAACCAAGTGTGAAGGGAAAAAAGAAGCATAAACACATGTATTGCTGACAATATCTTCATTAAAATATACTTTATCCTATGAAGATACTAGTGTCAGATGCAAATTTCCTTTCTTGCTCTCTCTGAAGTTATTCTGATTTTTTTGTGTGGTAACAGTGAAGTACCTTTATACAAGGTTTTTGAGTGGAAGGGTAAATTATTGCTGGGGAGTATGTGTTATAAATGATATCCAAACATATTCTTATGTTTGTAACAGAAAGCCCTCCAAGACTATAATTACTGGAGTGGTTCCCATGTGTTCAGTTTTTGTAAATCATTTGCATGGAATACATTTTATCTAGCTATGTAAAAAAAACCCCACTGCTCTCAAAGAAGGTGTTTCTCCTGTCTATGTGGAGTTTATGTAATACTGTAATAATCTGTATTTCTCCTTGTGGTTCAATGCATATTTCTCTGTTCTAAGCCTGTTCAAATGTAATCTGAAGAATGTTTTTATGATAATTCTACTATGGATGTTAGTAACTAGCTTTAAGCTAATAAAATGTTTAGAAATTCTGGATACTGTTTGGGTTGCATGACTTGCATCAGGCTTGTAGACACGTTCTTTTTTTCTTTGCGTCTGTGTGGGACTGATCCATAGCCTGGGCTTACAGGTTCTGCAGTAACACAAATGGTACATGATAATTGTGGGGCAGAAAGGCTGGCAGCTTCACAGAGGAAATTTCTGAACCTGTGCATAAGTTCAGAATAAGCAACTGCCTGTAACTTCCCTTCCCCCAAACAACTGCTTTTTACTGAGTCACTTTAAATGGTCCTGCGTGTAGGACATGATGTATTTATGGCAGAGTAAGAGGTTTGTTCCAAGTCATCAGTGCAGCAAGAGTTTCTTCATAATGTTCTTCTGGTTGCCTAATGCAGTGAGACAGGCCCATGAGAGGCACAGACACTGCTGTCTCATGGGAGCAGTCCTTGAACCCAAATTGGAACAGGTACAAGCCTGGTGATCCTTGAGGGACCCTCTGCAACACTGCCTGTGGCAGCACATCTTTTCCCAATCATCTCTTCAGCTCTGGGGTTGTTGTCTATGCCACATTGTAGATTTATGCATTTAATTTTCTTGTCTTTAAAGCTATCTAGCTGCTTTCAAACCAATATTATAAACTTTCTATTTAATGAAGCTGATTAAAATGAAAGATGTTTGTACTTGGTTGGCTTCTTCCATGATCTGGGATGCATCCATGAATTCAATCTATAGAATCTCTTCTTAGAATTGTCTAAATATTTCTGAGTCCCAAATATAACCAACTGAAATATCCAGAGATTAGTAGATTTCAAACAATTTTTAAACTAATCTAAAAATCACAGCAATTTTTTACATAGAACTGTTGATGCTTCCCATTCACTGGATTTTTTTGTGGCATTAATGTAGTGTAAATAGATAATTTTTACATGGGAATGCAGATTAGGAATGATTGGCTACTGATATATTTTCTCCTACTCTATATGTGTTAATACAGCACCATACTGGTACTGTGGTCATGAGAGATTATGCTGGTGGAAAACATGATCATGGGATTTGACCTCCTTGGAAACAAGGACTTTGCAAGGTCATGAAAGGCCAAATATTCAGCTCATGACTAGTGTAGAACTCTTTTGCTGTCATAACAGAAATACTGACACCTGGTTTGCACTTGAAAGTGTTATCAAGGAGGCCTGTCAGGGAAGGATATCAATTTTTTGCTGACATAGCTATGCCAGCAAAAACCCCAGTGCAGAAGCTGCATAAGGAGTTCTTTTACCTGCACATTTTACTTCTCTTGAGGGATAGGTGTAGGTTGCTTGAGAAGAAGTCTTGTTAGTGTAATTTCTATATTAACCTTTCTAGTGTAAATCAGCTGTAAGCCTCATCCTGTAGGGACCATATGCCAGTTTATCGCTGCACACAGAGATGATACATCATAGCTTATGCTTACATGGCTCCCAAGAATGACCTCCAGAGCAACTCTAAGAATAGTGTCACTGTCTCCTGTTCATCTTCTGCCTGCAGGCTTGTCTTACAGCTGCAAATTCCTGGCAATGTATGAGTTTTCATGTTTGGCATCTGTCCTGCTGGTGGTTCTAGTCTTGAAGATACTTTTGGGGCCACACTTAGGAGATGGTGTAGACAAAACCATTGCTTAACTGAACCATTATTAGGAAGAAAGGGGGCTGGATTTAGATATAACAATGAAAAGGAGAGAAGGAAGCTCCCTAGTAGTGAAGCTTACGATGTGCAACCTGCAAACTAAAGGATGAGAAGTACAAAAGTGGACTTTTCCTTGGGCAAATAAGTTCCAGCATAAATAAGCACATGGGGAAACTTGGTGGATCAGGATTGTCCTTTGTTGGTGCTATATGCACTACCATAAATAAGAAGTAGTTCTAAAGAAATCGGTAGTGGAACAGGAAAGTAGAAATCGTTTGAGTGAGTTTAGATTATGACTTGAAACCTTCCCTTCTCTCTTACAATGCTCTTCCTGTATGCTTCTAATTATCTTTCATTTAGAAGTTCTACCTTAAAATTAATGCCCATTATGTTTGTTGCAGGAAGGACTCATTTTTCTTTATGGAGAGAGAGACACCCTAACCAGAAATTAAAGCTAACCTCCGGTGTGTGGATATTTTGTATTGGTTAAGTTACTTCATAACATCTGAAAAGAAGGCTGGACCAGATACCAGAATACATTATTTGCACTAGTAGAAATTATTTCACATCACACTCTGCTGGAATTCAGACTTGTTCTATTTTTGAGCTTGAAACAGGAACAGCTTGAACAAGCAAGGTGATGTTTTATTCGAGACAAAGGTTTCTTTTTTCCTCAAAGGTTTTTTCAAGACACGCGAAAAGCCCATTTCAAATAATACAGCCAGAGCTTGAGCGGCGTGTGTAAGCTCTGTGGCCGTGCACTGAGGTTGATTCATCAGCCAAGGTTAATTGAAATTGGTATTTTCATGTGCAGTCCTAGAGACTCACTTTGGAAACGCATAAATCTGTAGGCCTGCAGTCTCCCTGACAGATGAATCTAGTCTTGAGGATTGCAAATTCGATCCCTGCTGTTACCAGTCCAGCCACAGGGGCCGTTTAACAAAAGATCCCCGAGTTAATGATTGCTGTTCTATGACAGGGATATTGGACTTATTATACACTGAACACAAAGGTCTCTGATCCATATTTGTGCCTTGTTTCCTGCTTGGGATTCAGCACCATATGGTGGTAACTGTCTGCTTCATGCAGGAAAGCGTTCTGCTGTGATATCAGTGAGTGATAATATCAGAAGAACATCCATTTCCCATGAATTTAAGCTATTACTGCAGTTAGGTGCAATTATCGAGAATCCCTGTAGAGACGTACAAAAAATGTTGTCTCTGTCCAAAGATGTTGATTCTGGAATGTAGCAGTGCCAGTCTGACATGCTTAGTTTGGGGTCTCAGTGGCTGCTATAAATTGTACCCTGGAAAATGGTTACTAGGGCTATAAAGTATAGTGCTGCATTTCAAGCCCTATTTTAAGCATCAGTGGCTTTGCCAAACTATACTGTAATTTAAATCGAATTTATATGGTGAAAATACGTTGAAGAGGGACCTATGGAGTAAGATGACTTCATAACAAAGAATATTGACTTTGCATATTAACTTCATTAACTTAATGCTGTCTCATGTGTATTGGAAAATTGTTCAAGTGAGAATAATAGCTTTTGAACTACTTACAGGCTAATAGGTAGTGATTGTAGTCTCTAAGACTTTGAATAGCTGTGGCTGTTGATTACACAGATTAAATGTGAGTGCAGTTTTCAATATGGGTGATTTTCAAATAACTCATTTTCTGTCCTTCATTTTGACTTTCATGGCTAATGGCACTGACTTCTAATGCATATTAAAGTCTGAGAGTGGGAAATTAATTCACTGGATTTCCATCTTATGGTAGACATGACTGCAGAAGCTTGCCATATGCTTATTTTAAATTGGTCAAGATTGAAGCTGTCAAATATAAGGTTGCATTAGTGGTGGCTCCCACACAGTGGGACATGCTCTTTTTAAACAGCTCATTTGTTACAGGTGTTTGTAGTGTTCATAGCACTAATTTTTTATGCACTCCTTCCTTATGTTTTTTTTTCTCTTCATATCTGAACTGTGGGTTCGTCTCATTGCATCTGCTGTGATTTCTCAGTGAATGCTGGTTCCCAAGTTCTTTCTCTATTCTCTCCTGTGGTTTTTTTTCCTTTTTTTTTTTTTTTCTCCAGGGCCTAATTATGAAACAGCTTCAAATAAATACAATTTTTTAACAAAAAACATTCTGCTTCCTGTGAACAATGGGCTGAATTTTTCTCTTTATTCTTGGGGAGTTCTTATTCAGTTGGAGTGCTTTGCAGTTGGCTAGGCCTGAGATTTCTGGGAGCTGTAATTGTGTCTCATTAATTCTTACAGTAATGTAGGGTAACTATAAGGAGCATGCAATTAGTGGTCTGGTCAATGAATAGAGCAGTTAATCAGCAGACAAAGGATGGGGCTCAGGACCTATTAGGCTGAAAGGAAGTGTTACTATTGTCACAGGCAGGAGGAATGCATGCAGACATGCCTTAAAGTTGAACTGTTTAAGGGAACTGTGTACGTCTTTTTGATAAACCAGTTTTTCTACCTATCCCACTCCTTGAGAGAGATTCATTTAAGCTTGCCTGCTAGAAGTCAGAGACCATAGCAGAGGTTTTCAACAGGCTGAATGGGCTGCTTCGTGTATTCTCGCACCTTAACAGAGGCAGCCCCAGGGTTTATCAAAAATAAAAAGTGGCTGAAGAGATGTAAGGCATCCTTAGCTGTTCCTCCTCCTCCTCAGAAAAATGGTCGATGAATGTAAAGTTTAAATCAGCCATTGTGTAGCTTGTCAGTCAGTCATACTCAGCATGTTTGTCTTCATAATGAACCTTGTTTGTTCTGAATGGCTGTGCTTTCAGTGCATGTAAATGTATGCAAATACTCATAACAGTTTAAAAATGGTGGCTCTTATGGTAACAAATAACCTCTCCTGCTTTTATGAAGACCTGACTTTTACTATATCTAGGGTTTAAAATGCAAAAATGACTCCAACTTTAGACAGTGCTTCGGGGTTTTTTGTTAGCTTCAGATCAGAACTTCCAGTTTTTTCTGCCTTTGAAAAAATATGAACCTCATGAATCCTGTGAAATGTTATGACATATGATGATTATTAAGAAAAAAGCTTTATCAATAAAACACTGCCCTTGAGTAACTCTTATTTCTAGTAGGCAATGCTTCAAATAAAAAGTCATTTCTTCTCTTAAGTTAAGCAGACACTTGGCATAAAAAAGCAGTAATTAAAATAACTTTTTTGGGGAAAAAAAGGGAATTGAACTTTAATAATTAACTTAAATTCAGAGCCTAGTGTTTTTCTCAAAACTGAAAGTAATTCTTAACTGTCTTCTTTGTATTAACAGGTCTGTGGCTTTATCTCTTCTCATGGTATTCACATCAGCAGCAAGTAACATTAGAAGAATAAAGTCTCTCAGGCTTTATATTAAGGATTCAATTATTCTGTATAATTAGCCCTGATTTGTTGAATATTTGAAACATTTTCTACTCTTAGGTAAGGAACAGTGTACTGGAGTGATCAAAACCACAAATAACTTGTACCTTTACTCAGAAAATTCTTTTTTATCAAATAATGAGGAAGATTAAGCCTAAGTCTCTCTCTTTTTCTGTTTGGATTTTATTCCTACAAGAAATACCACTTTTGTCCACAATCTCTCGTGTATTTCTATTCCCTTGAAATACAAAGAGGCAATGGATTCTGGCATAAATTAGGTAGATTTAATGAAATTTATGAGTTGTAACTTGTGCCTTGAATATAAAATACTTAAGTGAGGCATGAGGTATTTTGCTGATGCCATTATT
Source organism: Nicator chloris (assembly GCA_013400495.1). NCBI lineage: Eukaryota > Metazoa > Chordata > Aves > Passeriformes > Pycnonotidae > Nicator > Nicator chloris. The sequence goes on along the minus strand of WAAE01005377.1, from coordinate 26,350 downwards.
GTCACCTATCTTTTTTTTTTTTTTTTTTTCATTCTTCTATGCCTGTTTTTGAAACACTTAGGAGCTGTGGAGTCTTGGGAATAACAGTTTCTGTATGCCATATGTAGCAAATCTTTCCAAGGTCATATTTTTTTTAACAGTGTCTTCCTTTAAAGAAGCAGGGCAGACCTGCCCTGCAAAATGAGAAAATGGTATTACTTCCACACTCAGAAGCTGGCTGCTACCTCATATATATGCTACTTTCCCATTTAATTAGAAAGTGATTTCTCATCTGGTGTCAGACAGCATCAAAATGTTGCTGTTCAGTATCACTGGTAAGCATTACAGGTTTAGTGGAAATTACTTCCCCCTGCCTACCCCAGTAAGGTTTTTCCTATTGAAACACACGCTCAGTCGTGAGGGACTATTGATCTGGAAGGGCTCTTAAACCAAAGTCACTGAAATATTATTTGGAGAGGCAGCACATTAATTGTGGTCTTCCATAAGTTATAAATTATGACTGGAATGAGCATTATGATAGAAATTATAGGCAGTCCTTAATATGTAAAGATTGATGAAAATCTTTAACCTTTTTTATAAATTAACAGAATACCCATCTCTGTATCTCTCTTTACATAGATACACATATATTTTTACTTAAAAATAAGAACTAGTGTTACTCTGATGGACAGTGTAGGGTAAGGTAAATTAAACAACTCTGTTGCTGTTATGAGAACTACTTCTTTTTCTTAGTAAAATGTGAATCTTATCTGGTATACCTGGCTTGTTGTGCAAGTCTCCAGGCTGCAAGAGTCCCAGAGCAGAAAAAAGTTTATAGCTGTTAACTAAATCTATACCAATGTAATTTAAAGTGTATTATCTTCAAAGAAATCCTTCTGCATGTGTATTATTTCTTCTAGTGTGAGGTGACATTGAGTATTATAACATAAACACATGGATTTTGCTCTCTAATTTGAACTACTTGTCTATGTTTCTTCATCTGTTATCCAAACAGAGAGAAAATATTGCTTTCTGGCCAGTTGCTCCACCTGTTTTAAACTTTGTTCATGAGTATTTTTGTTAAGTGTCAGGTCCAACCTTGTTGAAGCTGTTCCTTAAGCTGATACTGTCACCAAATCCCCTCCCCATTATGAAAGAGATACTGGTTTTAAAGGATGGCTGAAGTGAAATGATGGGATTGCCTCCATAGTGAAAATCATTCCATTATAACTATTTCACACATATCTGCTTATCTTGAAGAATTATCTTAGGGATCAGGCTATGGTGCACACAACCAGTAAGTAATTTTCTCAGTCAGATGAGCAATACATTTGTGGAGTGTACAACACTGCTGAGAGAAACATACCACTGAAGTCAACCCTTTTTAACCTGAGATTTGGAAGAGTAAGCTATTTAAGTCCAAAACTGTGGCTCTAAGAGTGCCTCCTTGACTTGAACCATCCCAGGTGACACCTAAATTCCCTGAGCAACTTTCCTGTTCCATGGTGCCTGCCGCACTGGTTGCAGCCAAGGTCCAGCCAAGGTTGCAGCTCTGTTTTGGCAGAGCTTGTTGCCATGCTCTCTCAACTTGACTAGGATCCCGGAAGCAGATGTTACAGGATCAGAATTACCTGGGACAGATGATCTGGTAAATGTTCCCAGAGCACACAATATCCTTGGACAGCTTCATCTCCTCCTAAAATGCAGTGACAGCAGCCGCTGATGCGAGAAAAATGGAGCAGCTCCCTTTTACATAACATTATAATAGCTAGATATTCATTCAAGAAACGTCTGAGTGGGCTCGTATCCATGCTGTGTATTGCCTTGCAGGCTACCCTAGCTCCTAGAGTAGAGGCTAGACTGAGCTAGCAAAAGAAAATAGTGTTAGTCCTTTAATGTCTTTACATATGAAACAGTTTGTCAGGAATTTGAACCAGAATCAATTCAGTGACCCAGAAGAAAATATGGAGTATTGGTGTGCAGCATGCTCTGTGCAATTTGTCACAGCAAATAAGCTGTTCTATAGGCTACTTGCTGCAACTGTTGTATAACATTTTCTAGATACAGTTTCTTTAGCAAACTTGCCTGAAAAAGCATGAATTAAAATGGCCCGGAGCAAGAACAGGTAAGTCTTTCTGATGGCTGTGCTGTTTTAAAATTTCTTGTGACTGTTCCTCATTTCACCGTAGTTTACAGTAAAGGAGGAAGTAAAACTCTTCCTGACTAGGAATTGTTCCAGCTGTATTTGAGCTTTGGTGATTTGGACCATCTATGTACAACTTAGAGATTATGGTTGACATTGTGACATTGCCACTATATTGCAAAATTTCTCTGCATATCTGCTTTAGTTCCCGAATGCTTGATGGCAAGATAATGAACACTACTTTGGGAATAAGTTTTGACTTGCATATCAGAAAGACTGGTGGCATTGGGAGGACTTCTTTTCTTGCAAAGACCTAGAGAATGCAATGCAGAAAATGTCCACATTGGCATTATTAGCATGATGCCGGGTATTAATGTACAGAGAGAGAGCAAATTTTTTTTTTTTTTGTAAAGAGTGAACTATGTGACTGAAAGACCAGAGGAGGGTAGGGGGAGTGGTTTGACTCCAAAGGTGCCCTATATCCTTAAGATTAATCCTAAAATCTATGAGAAGGATTTTGGACAGTATGAACATCTCCCAGGGGTGAAGTCCATAGTGATCAGGATTTGCCCAGAGCTGACATGCCTCGGTTTGAATCTCTTCACTTTCAGCTGCTGTGCTTGCATCAAGTTTCATGTGATCTCTGAGTTGCAGATAATTTTCCTCCTATCCACATTTATGCCTTAGTGTCACAAAGGAGGAACAGTCATACAGGATCAGACTAAACATCTGTCTAGCGGGGTATCCTGTTTCTGACAGCAGCCCGGGTAGCGTATAAGAAAATGTCAAGCACGTAATGATCCCGTCTTGGTGTACTCTCCTACCTTCTACTGAATCATGGCTTTGGGACTTCCTGAGCTAGAGATAATGCTAACATTTTTCATCCCTCCTCGCAGTTCCATTAGTGGTGCAAGCCTTAGAGACTGACTTTCTATTTTTTTAACAAGCCTTTTGTCTTTTGTTTAAGAACTTTTTTTAAAGTGTGGTATCTTACACAGGCACTCTTTCGTACAATGAACAGCTAAGCTAATATATCTTTTTCCCTGTTTGGAATTATTTTCTTCCTTGACATCAACCAGAATAAGTTTGTTGCTAATTTATTTCTATTTACTGTGTTAGTTAGCTGCTCATTAATGTGAGGGGAAGGGTGTGGGAGATCCCTAGGGAAGCTGCTGGCTGTACAGGCTCCAGCAGGATGGCTTCATTTTAGCTGCTGTGCTAGAGAACAGGGAGGAGTTAAGGTGCTCAGTCCAAAACAAAATTTTTGAAAACTAACAGCTCCAAGAACCTTCAATTCCAGAAACCTCTTTGCAAGACAAACTTGTTGTGCAACCCAGGTCCCAGCATGACAGGAAGCATGCCAATTGCCACTGAGACAGGTTTTGAATGATGTGGATAATCAAACAGTAAAATAATTTATTTGGCTTCTGGTTCCCAGCAAGTTGTGACTGGTCTTTTTCTAAATCAAACCTTGTCTGAAAAGGATAAATGGTGCTACACTGCACACTGCCTTCCTCCCCCTTCTTTGCAGCAGGAAGTAAAAGCATCTGTGGAAGAACTTGGTGTGAGCAAACACAATATTGAGCCAGGAAATGTTTATGCAAGAGCATGTGAAAACCTGAAGGAAAATGTAGATCTAAAAAAATCCTGTATCCAACAACTACTTCCTTCTCCTCATCAAATGTAAAGGAATTTAAAATTTCTTGGTATTTTAGGGCACATGGTTTTCATTTAAAAGAAAAAGAAAAAATCTTCTATGAGAACTACAATTTTGAGTTAGATCAGTTCTTTTTCACTTCAATATTTACTTCTGCTGGAGAACTCAATAGGCCAGTGTTGGTTTCAGGAGGAGTGGATCCATATCCTTTGTAGCTGTAGGTGTATAAGTCTCTGGGCTCCTACGTTTGAAAAAATAGCCCTTACTACCAAACTGTTACAACTGTAACAATTCTGACTACAGAGATTCTTATCTAGATGTAAATGAATAAGAAGGGGGGAGGTGGTCTCTAAAAACTTCATACATGGGAAAAAAGTAAGAAATATTACTGAGTCATTCTTTGTCACATACTTGCCAAAGCCAACCCTGACAAAGAGTTTATTTTTTTTTCTGTTGCTACTTTTGCATGCTGATAGGTTTAAGTGGAGCGATTAAGCCTCTGGAACACTAGACCCAGTTTATGTGTCAGCTAATCCAATGCTGACCCCAACTTTCTAGTCTCTGTGGGAAGGTTCTCTTCTGCTTCAGCATCTTGTCAGCTACTTTGAATGCCCTTAATCCTACTCATATTTGTTGTATAGGCCAGGCCAAAAATATGTTCTCATAGTTTAGGCCAGGCAAATTAGAAAGGCTTTGCCTGCTAGGCAAACTCATTATTTTATTGCTCAAAGGTTTCACTGTGAAAGCAATGTATTGTTCCTCCTCTGTGTCACAACAAAAATAGTCTAGAATCACCTGCTTTTCCATTGTCCCCTTCATGTCCAGTTCTCAATAATTTCAATGCTATGCAGGTCTCTTTATGCACCTCTGTTTTTCAGATTATTCTCCCCCCTTCATCAATTTACCTTCAGATTTAGAATCCTCCTTTGTTGCTGCATGGCATCCCTATTGCCAGTCATCTCTCAGGGTCAGTCAAATATTGCTGTTCTTATTATTGACAAACAGATAAAACAATCTGGTGAGTGACTTCCTATAGTAAACTAAAAAAGACCTTTCTATCATGCGTAAGTTATGTCATGTCCTGTTTTTGAATTTTGTTCCTAAAGTCGTGCTTGTTGAGGTCAATTTTCAATGGATTGATAGTAGGTTAATTTTATGTTTTCTGGTTCTGTACTGCTTTTGGGCACAGGAGGTTGGAGGGCACTTGTTAGAGGCCTAGCAGCAATGCTAACCTCTTCTTTTTGAGATTTTCAGTCATACAGAGTGATATAGTGCCTAAAAAGTGTCCTCAAAATTTCAGGGATGTTATTTTTTGCTTATGCCAAGGAACCCTTCCTATCCTTTGGAACAAAAACCCTGGTAATAAACTGGGATTTCTTATATGTAATAAGTTTTGTTTATTATCCTCATGGATTGGACTAATACTGGTCAATAAAGCAGATTCTATGTTGTTGGTGGGCACTGAGCTTTAGGCATAATTTTATGAGTTACTGTTTTTGGGAAATAAAGCCATGAATGTCTCTGACTTAAAAAAAACCCCAACTTACTGCACTCAGATGGAGTACAGCACTCCTATTCATCCACTTGCTTTCTTTCTGATTTCTTTGAATGAAGGTAGATATTGAACTACAGGACACAAAGACAATGCATGTATGCCAGAACCTCAGTCAGGATTATAGGCTAAAATTAAAATAAAAATTATAAGTACATTCAGCTGTGGGTACATGAGAGTTTGTGTGTTTTCTTTGGTGGTTTGTCATTACACGTTGTTTTTGTTTGTTTTTGTTTAATTATGAGAAAGATAGTATTGGTCTCCAAATATTGAATCTTTTGCTGCATTTCTGATTTGGAAAACCTGCAGTGTGCTTCCTCCTCATACTCCTACTACTATCCCTACTTCTACTACTGTTACTACTGCTGTTAATAATTATAGTTGAGTAGTGTTTAACACATGCTAACTACAGCAAGAATACACAAGAGATGTGTCTTGTTTTGGGGAACTTACCTTCTGACACAAGAGCCAAAGAAGATACACGGATGGAAACTGTAGTCAGCAGTACAGGGTATGGAAGCTGTGTGTATTATTAGCAATATTGTTACTGAGGTTTTTGAAGGCTTCAAGTGAAAAGAGAGGATGAGGCTAGACTTGGAGTATAATGAAGTTGCCATCTGGTTGTTTCTGGGGATTTCCTGCCTCAGAGAGACAACATTGCAGAAAGCACCAACATGGTCACTTAGGTGAATTATGGGCTTATCTGGACTGCTTGATACACAAAACACAAGGGTCTGAAAAATGGGCTACATACGCAAGTAAAAAATTAAGTCTCTTATGTTTTAAGTAGAAGAGCATGCTGTATGACAAGTGATATCCTGATTAGAGTGAAGGAAGGGCACAGGTCCAGCGAGTCATGGATGAACTCTCCCAGTCTCTGAGGCCAGGCAGCTCTTGGGCACTGCCTTTCTGTGCCGACGGTCTGGAGAGGTGGGGCTGGGTCTTACAGACATCCAGAGTCTGAGTCCACTCCTCCACTCCTGCTTTATCTTCATAAGGTGGAGTGACTGTTGAAATAGGACTTTGTGTGTGTGTTAATCATCACCTGGTTCATTATGAAACTATTTGTAATGTTTTAGTAGCCCTGTCTGAGATACTTTCTCCCATCCCTGACACATTGCCAAGACCCCACCATTTGAATCCAGCCTCGAATTAGCTGTTGTTTTGTACAACGTCATGTTGCAGCTGCTCCTAAAGTTGTGGCTGCAAATCCACATTCTGGAATGGTAGGATGATGCTCATGTGCTCATTTATGGATGCTGCTGATACTCTGAATTATTAAGGTATTGATATTCTGCTGTACTAAACACAGAAACTGAGGAGGCTTTGAGTAGCTATGAGCAGGATGCACAGTGAACACAACTCATCAGAGCAACTTTTAATGAAAGTGGAAGCAGGCTGTTGGCAAGGTGTCATACAGGAATGGTTGGAACTTACCTGACAGGTTCTACATAAAATTTAAGAGATTTAAATAAATTTTTTGAATAGTCAATTTATCTTGTATGCTGACTGTTCACTGCAGCCTCTCCATTCATTCCTCTGCCAGATTTATTATGCTGCAACTGTTTTGCTCACCATGTTTGCTACCTTTCAAATCAAGACTTTAATCTTGTTTGCCTCCTCTTCCTCACCCTTCCACGAGGCTTCCCCTGCCCCGGACATGCATGGCAAAGAATTGGTGCCGTGTTCTATATGTTGAATTAGAATGGTGATAATGCAAGACTGAGTGATTCAGCCCCTTTGCTGTCCTTTTGACTCCAGTTATGAATTTTAAATATTTATTTCCTGAAACTACATCAATGTTTTACTAACATAGTTTACCATTGGGTTTATTTGTTGTATTTTTAAGACTCAATGCCTGCTATCTTATCCATTGTTTTATAGATGTGTAAAGGCTCTGAAAGCAGCTACATGGTGGAATTTAGCAGTACATGATACATTTTATTAGGATTAAGAACTTGTAAATTAATATCGAAGTTCTGAGAGCTTCAGAATATATCTGCCTGAAAAAATAGCAGTAGTGGCTTGATATGATATTTGAATGTTTGCTTTTAGTTTGCAGAATGTCTCTGAGAGACAAGCTTCCTGCTAGCCAATTTATTTTTCAGATAACAGGGACTGTCAAGAAGTACATTCAGAAGGAAAACACAGTAATTAATTTGTCACTGAAACCTGAGGGGTCCTCCTCCTCATGTAGGTGATAATGAAGGTTTTGCATGTAATTAGCAGGAATAATTAGCACATTTCTGGTAACAAATAGACTGAGTGGTTCTCTGCAAATAAATTAATTGTTGTGCTAACACAGGCAATTGTCTTTTATTGTCTGACAATGCCCCTTGTTTGCACTAAAGCCTATTTCCGACCTTAGCAGCTTTTCACAAATAGGAAAGAGAATCTATAAAATTGTACCTCATCCATCTGCTTTTAAGAAACTTCAGGACCACCAAGGGACTTGTTTGTTGAGACTTGTAAACAATTTATAATCGTGAACGTGTGTTTCACGATATTAACAAATGGATTGTTCAAATCAACTTAGTGGGTAAGCCAGAAAACACACGGTAATCAATCAAATGCTACTCTGGGCATCTAGGAGAAGAAATATCTCTGAAAAATAATATAGCAGTAAATTCACAGGGAAGACGAACAAATCCCATAATTCTACACATAATCACAACATGGAGCAGTACTCGTTTTAGGTGGTAGATGTGCCTCATAATGCAAAATCACACTGTGATGTGTGCACCCTTTGCTTCACTGCTGTAAAAATTGAAGGTGACGCATGTCGGCTAAAACATATCCTCTGAGCAGCCTTAGTTTAGGCAAGGCTTACTTTGCCTATATTCTGTCTTCATTTGCTCTTTTCAGAAAATCTAAAAAGCTACAGTTGAGCTAGGCTTTCTACTTCATGTGTTTTGTTCCATCCCTTTTCTTTCTCTTTTCTTTTCCCCACTGTGTTTCCTCTGCTTAGGCACAACTGTCATCTCAGCAATAAGCTTCCATTAGCTTCTGGGTCTCCATAAATATGGAAACTGTTGGTTATGGTGAAGTCTGTAGATAGATTTCATCCCTCCCATGTGCCTGTGGAGGAGATAGAAGAGGAAAGGGAGAACATTTAGTTTGAAGATAGGGTGCTGCATGTATAGCGTTGGGTAAAATAATACATTTTGTTTAGGGGAGGTATTGCTGCTTCTATATTTTGCTAGAGTAGTAATTCTCCAGTCTTCCTCTGGAGTGGAAACAATGAGAATATAACTGATAGGTGTTCCTTTTTCTTTGAGGGTAGGCTTACTGTGCTTTGCCAAAATGACAATTCATTATTTCACTTCCAAATGAGTAAATATATTGGTGTGTGTTTTGATTTTTATATTTTAATTTTTTTCTTGCCTTTCTCTAGTAGCCATAGCACTGTGCAGTACAGTTAAATCTTGTGACATAATGCCAGAAATTATTTGAATTAATGTATCAAACTGCGGCAGAAATCAGTCCTGCATTTTTCAGAGAGAAGTGTTGTTTTATAGCAATGATTTCCTAAAAATAAAAAAAAAAAACAAACAAAAGAGGCTATCTTTAGTTTCCTACACTGCTGTTTTCTGGCATTATACATCATTAATTTAACCATTGGATCTACACTTCCCCTTTTCCTGCCTGGTTGGAGAAATGCTCCTCATTGTAGCTATTCCATGTTCTTGTAATAGCTGACTAATAATGGGTACAAGAATATGGAAACCACCATCAACAAAAACCTCACAGCCAAACAGTGCTTTTGCAAGTGTCTGTACTGTTGTGAAACTTAAGATTTGTCCAAACATGTGTCTGGTTGACTTCAATCCCTTTTCACCAGTGTGTTGCATGGTGAAACAGCCAGACAACTTCTGTTGTGCATCATGTCAGGTGTTGAGTTGTTGGCTATGCTAAGTGAAACTTTGTGAGTATAAAAATAATACCTACTAAAAACACGTAAAAACTTCCATCTATCTTCCCAGGGATATCCTGCAAAAAATTTTGGACTTGCTCTACTGTTTGCTTTTGTGACCACCACTGGTCATCATGCCAAGGTAACTTCTGTACAGAAATGATCCTGTGGAGAGGGATGTAAGCCTTGGATATTGTGCAATCAAGTCTTTTACTTTTTGCAGGAAATGTCACGGTCCTGAACTAAAGATTTGGACTTTATTGTCCACACAGGAGAAGACTTATGTGTCTTATTAGCAAGTTAGTATTAATGAAGACTTATTAACAATGTTAGTATTAATTGATGGTTTATGTGGAACTGGAGAGACAAATGGTCGATGAAAGGTGGCTCAGCCAGCAGAGAGTGGGGAAGAGGGATTCTGAATGGGCTGACTCAACATTCAGGGTAAGACTCCTGAATTGTTTGGAAAATGTGGCTTCCATGAGATGTGGAGTAGCCTGACATTCAACCTTGTAACCTCTTTCTGTCTGGTGGATCTTTAAGATGCCACTGTTTTGTTGCTTTATCTAGAGTGAATTTTCTATCCCATTTTTCTTCCCTGTACATATCTACGTGCACAGCCAGCACTTTCACTTGTTGTGTTGTGCTTGGTGCTCACTGCTCTCTGCCCCTCTTTAGCTACTCTCAAAAACCCCTAGCTGACCAAGATGATGGTGGCCCCTGCATGACTTAAATAATAGAAAGCTTGAAGGAAAATCAGTTTTATGCTAGCAGCAGAGGCAGAAAAGCATTCCAGTTTTTCTGATTTGGTGTTCCATCAGTGTCTTCATTGTTGAGCCAACATGGGGCCTTATGAGGTAACTTGGACAAATCATACAACATTCTTCTCAAAGAAGAGCAATATTTTATGATACTTTAAAATTTTTGGTCCTTTTTTGTTACTGCAAGATCCTGTTTCTCTTGTACAATGCTGATCGTCAACAGCTAGAAAAGTGAATTCAAGAAAAGGATTATTCATATCACATGGACGTGGCAATAGAAGCCCTGGTACAGCCTGGCAGAATAGTTGACACCATCTGTGCTCCACTCTGTGCTCCCTGTGCTCTCCTAGGGCCCCTCAGCTTTGGATGCCAATGCCAAACCTGTCCCCAGCTCCTGCAGCTCCTCCTTGCTGCACTCCCAAGTGATGAGCCAAGATGCATCTGTGTCCATGGGGCTCTCCCTGTGGGGTGCAAGGCCACGTGTTGGCAGCACACTTGGTTCCTGACAGCTCAAGGCCTTGGTGTGTGTTCAGCCACAGGGCTGGCATCACCAGACAATGTGTTAAGTGACTGTATAATTTGTACTGGTGACAAATGTTGACAGAAGAAAGATAAAATCTAGGATTAATATTGTTCTGATTAAAATGTTTCATTTGGTGCTAATTCTGCCTGCTGAGATATGCTATTCATACTTGAACTGCTGCTGTACACAGAATGTGGTAGGATGAACCAAGTTTAATTCCTCAGCTTTTCAATACAGAGTGTGTTTTCTTTTTAAATAAAGTCGAGGTTTTTTTACTTCTGTTGTTTTCTAAATTCTTACATGTGATGACAGCCTTGTGGTGGTGAAATAAATGTCTTCTGCCTTTACTTGTGTTCTGTTTGTAACAATGAGCTGAATTCATGTTCTTAATATTTTGCTTTATGAAGCCACTTGCAAAACTGTTACCCAATACAAATTAAAGTGTCAGTTCCTGATCCTGCAACTCAGTGTTTTATCTATATTTTCCCAAAGCTGAAATAAATCAGGGTGTTATAGATCTTAGCAAATTTCTACAGTGATTTTATAACAATTGAATAACACCAGAACTTCTGAGAATCACACATAACGTGATGGTACATGATAGTGGGAGATGCAGACACAAGAATTTGTAATGTTTGCCCCAATCATGTTCTAGAAAATTTTCTAATATAGTCTAAAATCCAGTATAGAAGGAGACAACTTAAGCAAACAGGTAGTTTAACTTTCCATGCTCCTTTTCTCTGAAGGCTCAACAGTACTGATAAATTTCAAAGGAATAACTTTCTGGAATTTGCTTTTAGCCATTGCTGGTAGCCTGACTTTACATAGTAGGATTAACTGAGGACATTTACAAGAGCTGGAAAAGGTTTTCTTTGGCTGTTGTTTAGATTTTGTATTTTTCTCTTGATTTAGTTTTAATCTAATCTCTTCTGGGCACCAAGCAGAGCTGAGAAGTGAGTGACTTTTTATCTACATTGAAGTGATAGCAATTGATCAGGTTTTCATCATCTGTCTTTGCTGTCATTGGTGCTTCCTCTGTGATCTGCAGTTGACTGAGAGGAATGAAAACTTAATTGAATTCTTTAGTTCTCTAGCTGTTTATTTATGGATAGGTACATTGAAGCATGGTGATGTAGGACAGAGTTCTCTTTGCTATGAATATAAAGGTTTTATTGATTTCATTAAAAGCAGGGGCATATTTGGCTTTCATGAAAAAGCAGGATGAAATCTAGCTTTGGATCATGACTTGGGGGTTGGTCATGGTGACTGATAGAACAGAGAGCTGGTCACCTTGGGGAGGTTTCAGGTAATGCTTATCTCCCACATTTTCATTTTGTTACTGACTAAAGGACTGAGAAGGTTCTTAGAAAACGCATTTTGCAAAAATATGCTGGTACCACTACCTTTGTGGAATTTGGGAAATACCTGGAAGAGTCTTCAGAAAATATGCCAACATTTTGTTTTTCCTTCTGCTTTAGTTTTCCTCATTAAAAATGACATTGATTTGGATATTTTACTTTACAGATTTTGCACCATTAGAACAGCAGCATTACTGGGCATTAAGTAGTCAAGAAGAAAAATAAAATTCCGCCTTGTCGTAGGAAAATTAACCTAATAAATATTTGTGAATAATAAAAAGCATGTAAAAAGAGTTTTTACAGAAATGCTTCATTTTCTTCAGATGCCAGAAGTATTAGCTTAAACTTGTAAAAGCAGATATTTTAATTGTGTTATGCCACATGGTCACTATAAGACTCTTCAGATGTATTTTTCCAGGTAGATATATTGTCAGTACCAACTCTTGTAGTCATTGTGCATTCATTCCACCAACACATGGGGAATTCTAGTCCAAGTTAAATATTAATAGAGTTTCCTGTTTGCAAACTCTCTGCTGCTTTTCAGCTTAGCAAATAAGTTCCTTGCCCAAGGATTTGGTCAAATGAGGGAGGAAAAAGCCCAAATCACCAAAAGAACACCTTAAATTTTAGTTTGTTTGATTTTCGTTAGAATGGACCAGGGCATAATTTTGACCTTTTTTCATTGAGTAATTATATTTCCAAATGTCATGACATTGAAACAAATTCAGGGGTTTGAGGGGTATATATGATATTTATTGTGATAAATGTCCTTGAATTCTTCTTGCTAATTCACAATATATTTGCAGAGCTGATCTAAGTGTTAGAGCAAACATTGACAGCTCATGTTATTAGGAAGCACAGAAGAAAGATGTAAGAATTAACAAAGACTGTTGTATACCGTGAAGGTAAAGACTTTCATTTTATTTTTTCCTTTCCATGTGTTGGTGACTTTTCTCCTGTATTGGAAGGCAAAAAAAAATGTCTCAGAGCAAGAGTCTTTTTTTGTTTGGATCTTTACCCATTGCTCCTTCTTGATTCTCACTGAAGTTCACCAACGAAATGCCTTGCAACATTTATTCTCTCACAACTTGCAAAATGCAAATAGCAGCTGAGCCTTTGTTGGGCATTTTTGCCACTCTGGAGGGGTAAAAATTGTTTCTACAAGCATTGGAATTAAAACGTTCCTAACACTAATCCAGTGCTTCTAGCAGTCTAGTAAACAACTCTTCTTAAAATTATGGGTAGTACTGGAATGTATTTCATCATGGGATGACAGGTTCTTGTAGCAGGAGCTTCTTCTGCCCCCTGAGAGTGTTATTAATTTAAACCACTCATCAGTCATACCCTGTCATTTAATCTGAATGAGTGCTCTTGGTATGAAAGTTGCTGTGAATGGCACTGTCCCTTTCTTGTCTGAGGAGTGTTTATTGCTTTGATAGTAGAAAATCAAATCACGTGCAGTGGGCTAATAAAGTGCTGTAGATGTCACAGCATGCTGGAATCTAAAGATATGAAAATATATTTGGTGGCAAGGTGGCAGGGTTTAGGGGTGGCTCCTGTGAGAAGCCACCAGAAGCTCCCCCTGTGCCTGACAGAGCCAAAGCAGAACCAGTGCCAGCTGGCCATGGCTGAGCCCAGCAGCAGCAGTGGAGGCCCCTCTGAGCTAACACACTTAAGAAGGGGAAAAATTCACTGTTCAAGAAAAAGCTGAATCTGGAAGCAGAATATGTGAGGGGAAAGAGCTCTGCAGACACCAAGGGCAATGGAGAAGGAGGGGGAGGAGGTGCTGCAGGTGTAGAGGTTCCCCTGTAGGCAGCAGGAGCAAGGGAGGCTGTGACCCCATGGAAAGGCACACTGGAGCAGACTCCTGGCAAAACCTATGAACTAATGGAGAGACAGGATCCCAGACTGGAGGAGGTTTGCTGGCAGGATGCTTGTGTGGAGGACTGTCTCCTGTGGGAGTGACTCCTCATGAGAACAGGAGGAGACTGTGAGGGGTCATTTCCCTGGGAAGGAAGAAGCAGGAGAGACAGAATGTGATGGACTGACCACAGCTCTGTGAAAATGAGTTTGAGAAAACGTTGAGTCATTTTGCCAATGACAGCAATTGATGACTGGTCTTGACCACTTGAGCCTTTTGTTATATTTTCTTTCCCCTGTCCAGCTGATGAGAGCAATGATGGAGCAGCTTTGGTGGGCCTCCAGCCAGGGCCAATCCACCACAAACAGATACCAAAACAGATGTGATAATGTCTGTGAACATTCAAAGGGATACCTGTGGATTATTGTCATCAGTTATTCCTACTGCTTAACAAGAAAACAACAATAGTGACAAACCTTAAGTGTCATCAGGAGAGAGAAAACCCTTATTTTAAGAATAATCAAATTTGTCCTGTTAATTTTGAATTCATTGTCAAGTTGAGGGTTCAGCCACTGACTCTGATTTTTATATGGATGATGATCAATGAAGGAAGGACTTGAGTAGAAAAGAGCTAAGGCTGGCTTGCTTTCAGAAATGAAGTGGAAGAACACAGCAACTTCACAGCAAAAATCTTCCATGTGCTCAAAATATTAAGCACCACCCTAAGGTACCCTAGGTTTTTCATGGCTGTTTAGAAACAGTTTCAGTTATAGCAAAAATGGATCCTAAACGTAGATTTTATTTTTTTGACTCCTCAAATTAGAAGATATTTGCCAAGTTTCAAACTCTATAATAAAGTCAACTCAGTCATCATAGGAGTAATTATGCAATAGAAAGGGCTGCTAAGGGCTGTTTTGTAACCAGTGTCACTGGAATATGCAAGACTCAACAAGACACTTATCCGTCAGGGATGCTGTAGCATTAGTGAAATTATGTTGCAGGAGGCTTGGATTTAGGTAGTCCTTGAAATCCTGCTGACAGAAACCTTTCCTAACCCAAATGATTCTAGGAACACACTGTAAGAGCTGCTATGTAGTGGGATTAGCATTAAAAAGGAAATGTACATATTTTTCAAAATATTCTTAATATTTTTATCTTTTATTCTTTCTTGCAAAAGAGGTTCATTTCTGCCAGCATGAATGTATCTTGCATAGTGTCTGATATTAAAAGCAAAAAAGAGCAGAATAATTATACATGTATACAGAGTTTTATTGTGATTAACCTTTTATAATGAGCACAGACAGTTTACATGTTGCAGAAACTCTCCATATCCACTTTTTCTGGAGAAGAATAGGTGACCTGGAAGCCTTTTTTGCACAAAACAGAATAGTGCACCTTCACATGAAGGACGGCCTGGCATTTACTAAGAAACGTAATTTCACAAAAACTTCTGTCCCTGAAACAAATCCTTTAGGTAGGAAATTCCTTGCTGTATAGGACTCCCAAGGGAGTGTCCCAAGGGTTTTTCCTGTCACAGCCATGGTTAGCATTCTTGTGGGTCTGGTTGTTGCTTCTGGGCAATGGATGTGTGGCTGTCCTTTATGGAGGACATTGGATTCCTTGGGGCAGTGCATTACATTAACACAGCAGAGGACTGGCCCAAGGAGTGTTTTGTTTCTGGGACAACAAGATGAGCTTCCCAACGTAATAAATTGATGAAATTTTGGGTCTTAAAATCATTCTAGAATCATGGATAATTTAGGTTGGAAGGGACCTCTGGCACTGATCTAGTACAAACCCCTGTTGAAAGCAGGGTCAGTGTCACCATTACACCTTGCAGTGAAGAATGAAAGAACACCAGAGTAGTTCATAGCTGATATGGCAGAGGAAACTTATGACCAGTCCAAAATCACCAGTAAGTCCTAAAAAGGCAAAATGTTTTTTGTGTATGCTGAAGTAATGGATGGTCCTCAAATGTACTGAGCACTGCTCACGTTATCCATTTTTATTCTGCTCACATATACTAATAATGCTTAATTTTTCCACTTCTATCTGGAAATTCCTTCCTCTGTTCACAATGCTATCTTTTCCTTAGCTTTCCAGTTTTTTAAAAATCAGTTTTTGTCTGACTTTCTTTGTTCATAATCTATTGGTAGATCATCTGTAACAATACTTCCAGTTGTCTTTTTTTCAGATGTCCTGTGTAGATTTCAAAAGTTTCAAGGAACCTCCTCCCATGACCACATGCTCTTTCTCATTCTTGAATGAGCCTGTCCATATGAGTTTTGGAGTGGGCTGTCATTTGGCTGATAGAGGTTGAATTATATTTGGAGCAACTGCTCCTTCTGTTGTAGGGAGAATATCCCACGAAGATAGATTAACTTTGAGATTGTCTCAAGTAATTAAAGTTACTAATTTATACTTTTTTTTAATATTTAATCTCGACTTTTATGAGATTGATATGACCACAATTAATTTCATATAACTTTATACATTTTGCCAAAGCATACCAGATGAGAGTGTAGGTAACTCCTAATGACAGATGAGCGCTGCTGAGGGTGAGTCAGCAGACCAAGGCAATACAGGATTTCTCTGTTACAAACCATCTCTAAGTCACCCTGACCTAGGAAAACATCTTGACTGAGGGCTTGACTATACATTGAGCTAGTTAAGAACAGCCATTCCAGAATTCTTCTGAATAACTGTGAGTGCTTATATATTTATTCCAGTTGTATCTCCCCATACTGTTGGTTATTCCTAGGTGTTTGTAATAGGCACTGAAATTTCATATGCTCTTTTCATCCCAGTTGAAGCATAAGCAGGCTCTAAGGAAGTCAATAATGTTAACATTAAGCTTTTCCTGAAGTTGCATTTCCTACTAGTAGGTGTTTCAGGAAAAATGCTGTAACTTGGGTTTGTCACAGCTGATTCTAGCACTAGACTGAGGTATCACTGATAAGAATATTCTCTTTACTCCTCCCTCTGCAATTAGACACCTGTGGATCAGGATTACACAGAAAACCAGCCAGCATATCTAACATGTGTCTGACCCTCTGTGACAGCAGAAGGCTCCTGAGAAGAGAGGCTATTTAGAGACGAATCAGGACCAAGGTCACCAAGTCCTCTACCTGCACAGAAGGTGGTATTCAGACTTATGTTCTGATTGATATGTTTTTGTAGCCTCTAGGACACCATGAAATTACCCAGGTCTTCTGGAAAAATATTACTGTGTAGTCTAAATATGAAAAGCAGTGACTTCTGCCCTGTGATTTCAATTTTACTGTAGTGTGGACTCCAAAATTCCAAGGATTTTCAGCTCCACCTAAACTTTTAGCTAGTATGTGGTATCTTGAATGGGACAAGTAAGTGTGTGTAAGGAGAATGAAGGTACATGTGAAGGAAAGTCCTTATAGATAAAGAAATGCAGACAGACAAGACAGACAGACAAGAGGAAACCAAAAGAGCTGATTCATGGGAGTAAAGAAGCAAAAGACAAAGGCAGTGCCCTGAAACTGGTAGCAGTTTTACACAGATATGCTGAACAGTGAGTTGGGGTGTCTCAGTAAACTCATGAAACTTCTATTCCTACTGTGGGTGAGATGGAAGTTGAGGCAATGATGTCTTGATTCAATACCTAAATCTGATAGAATTTACAAGCTGAAGACCTAATTCAAACACAATGGTCTAACTGGGTGTGAAGAGTGTGTGACTGTCACCTGGGGAACGCATGGTGTAAGGTAGCAGTGAGCTGCATCTTCTGAGGAAATATGTTGTCTTTTTGTTTAAAATGTTTTTTTTTTCCTCTGTGAGGATATAGGTCAAAGTGATAGATTTTAAAGACAACCTCTCTCCAAGCTGTCCATCTCCCCAGTAAACAGGGACATGCCTTTCAGCAGCACAACCAATACAGTTAAAAGCTCCAGTTATAATCCAATGGCTTGTGTATTTTCATCCTTGAGAGTCAAGGAGTGAGCATCTTCATTACAAAAACTGTGAAACTAATCTATGTAAAATATAAATACTTTTTCTAATTTTAACCATTTCCTAATCTCTAATGCTGATGAAATTAGATGGGTTTAATATTTTAATTCTTTCTGTAAGAATTGTTAATCAAACTATGAGGAATAGCTATCTGATCTAAATCCCATGCAAAACAATTCTTGCCATATTGTGATGAAAGGTTACTTTAAATTTTCATTTTCGTCTTTCTGTCCATAAGCCTATTAGTCTTATGATTTTCTTTATCCAGCCTCAAAAGTTTCCTTAGGATAGCTACTATTTAATACCATCTGCACTAATCCATCATGTGAAAAATTGTCAAATGCTTTCTGAGAGTCTACATTGCTGCTGCTACTACAGTTCTTCATGTCAATGGCTATTTCCCCTAGAACCTTGAGGTTAACAAGATGTTTTGATGCAATTTGGTTCATAAATCCAGTCTGATCTGGTTTCATATATCTTTCTGCAATTAATACATCTTGTAGATCTTTAACACTTCTGCTAGTGGCTTTTTTAACCACTTTAAGTGGTCCTGAGGCCAAGATAATGCCACTGGAATTGAAGAGTTTTGAGATCACAGTTTGTAGAATATCCTGAGTTAGAGAGAATGCCAGGAGGATCTTTGAAGTCCAACTCCCAGCCCTGTGCAGGACCAAATCTCAGTGTGTTCTGGAGAACAACAGTTTTGCCACTGTTTAGCTTTAGAGCACAGGTATATTCAGATTCTGTGAACCAGTATGCTTGGTAACATTATCTTGGACCAAAGTTAGATTATACGCAATTTGGTTTTCTGTTTAAATCTTTTTTTTTAAGTTTTAAGGTTTTTTTAGCCTGATATGTTCTTTCAGGGTTTATTAATGTGTAGTGTAACATGTAGAAAAATCTATAAGACCTATGTAAAGAAAAGTAAGCAAAAATGCCAGTAGAAAGCAGTAACAATTGCTTAGAACTGGAGAGCAAGCAGAAATCACAAAGGCCTTAGCAGCTGAGAAATGGAGTGCTTGATGTAGTAAATGCAAAAATAAATAAATAGATAAAATAGAATTGTAGCCAAAAGTAAGGGTAACTGTTCTTGCTGTGTTTGTACGGATGCTTTTTCTTAAAAATTTTAGATGCATGGGCACTTTTTTTTTATTATTTTTTGGTATGTTTTCTATAATCCAGCCATTCAACAGCCTCAGGAGTCAAGAAAACTGCCTTGGAGATGTACGAATGTTTTGATGAACCTTAAAACGTCATGGGTTTTGACATAATGTTGAAATGAAATCTTTGATGCTTGACAGCTGTTGGCTGCATGGAAAGCTCTTTTTTCCTTTTTTTTGCCCCCTTTAGTGTGATGTTCACTACCCATTACAAGAATGTGCGTCATTTTGAAGAACAGATTTAATTCCCTTTATCCAGAAAGCTTTCTGTAAAAGTGATAAATTCATAGGAGTTAATGTCCTTTTGGTGAAGAATGCTGGCAGTTTTAACAGTTGTAAATGTGTGTGTAAAAGCAGAGACTTGGGATAAAAGGCTGTGTGAAGTTTTGCACATGGTAGCAGAGAGATGCCATCAGATGAAAGCTGGAACTGACAGCATCATCTTGGCATCCCTGACCAGTGCTCACTGTTAACCAGAGACAAGCTGCAGTTGGGAGGCTGTCAGCTTCACAGAAACAAAAGATGTCCCACAGAAGCAGTTGCAAATGCTATTACAGTGCTGCTAATATCAGCTGTGAAGCCAGATGGGATGGCTCATGTGGCCCATGCAGGGCAGGAGTACTCCCATTGCTGCAGAATTCCTGTGGCCGTGGGGGCCTGAGGGGAGGAGAATGGTCCTGTAGCACAGGAGTGAGCAACTCCTGTTGGCAGCAGCAGCTGCCTTCTCCAATCTGCAGAGTGATCCTCGATCCAGTTATGACTGATTGTTCACACTGATGCTATGACAGCCCTTAGGGCAATTTCTGTGCCACATTTTATTTTGTGTTTATTAAAGGTGGCATCTTTCCAGCTGCTCTTCACCAGCAATAATAACTTTTCATTCATTCTAAATGGAAAGAATAGTGACCCCTGTCTTTATGCAGCAAGGTGGAAACAATAAGAAGCCAGTGCCGAGACTGTGGAAAAGCCAAAGTTGAACTAAAACCCATGGGAAAAGAAATTTAGAGGGAATGCTTGCCAGGGAATGCTTTCAACTGCTTTGCAGGTGTCCACGTATAAGGGACATCAGTGAACAAAAAAGAAAAAGAATAAAGAGAAGCAAACATGGCAACAAGGATTGTGAAGGTGTTCACAGAGCTTAGGTTTACAATGTGCTTAATGGAAGGGCAGATGTGGATTTCAAGGTAATTACACGCACCTTTGGTATTGATTTTTTCCCCCTTTCTGTTCAACAGAACATGAATTCTTATACATTCTTTCCTTTCCAAATAGAAGCAAGAGAGCAAGGCCATAACTACTCGCAAACTCCCAGGCAAATGGGAACAAACTTTCTTTAATTTTATCAAGGTTCAATATCAATGGAAAGTTTCAAATGTGCCCAGGCCTCATCATGACTTTTGGGATCACTCCTGTGAGTTGATGAAAACTGTGACCCTGAGCCAGCAGCAAAACTGATTTTGTGTGGGCTTTTAAGTGTGCAAATGACCCCATTGTTTCCATGGGACAATTTACATGTTTAAATTAAATGTGCTGAAGTGCTTCACTGCTGCAGAGCCAGAGCGCCTGGCGCTGTGTAGGGTTGAATTTTTGGAAATCTAATCAATACATTTCAGTGCCAAAATGGGGACAAAGTTCCTTTGAAAGCCTGTCTGCTGAGTTCGATGTCTAAATGTTGAATGCTGAATTTTCCTGAAAATCTAGTCTTTACATACCAACAGTGTAAGTTCTACTGATAACCAATTTAACAATAACATGGGGTCAGTATTTTTAATCCAATCCTACAGACACATCCAAAGGTGAAGGACTTAATATGAACTAAATAATACATGTGCTACTGTGGTTGTTTATTTCTTTTGTAGCTTAGATACACAACTGTAGGTCTGTTCCAAACAATGTAATTCTCTTGTTTAATTAAATTTAAACACCACACATTTCTGAAAATGTAGTTGACTGCCTTTGATTTTTAAAGTTAGTTTTTCCAGTATGTCTCAAAATCAATTCACAGTAATATTCAATGTGATACAGATTGTGTTCATGCTTGTGTTCATGGACACGGACCTTGGATCTGGTGCTAAATCAGCACTTGTCTTTGCTCTGCTGTTGTTTAGGAAACACTGTTCTGCTGACTGCTATTTTATGGATGTGGCTAAGGCTGTTTTTATCTATGCAAGTTTTATTGGTTGTGTTATACTTAAAAATTTCCATAATTAAGAATGCAAATTCCATAATTACAGCTTCAAATGAGAACAAGTTTTGCCAGAGCTTAGTTTGACTGTTGTTTACAAAAGGGGGATTTTTCTGGTAGTGCTGGAGGTGATACCACTTCAGTTATGTCAGGATTTCTATTGGTCTAGCTGAGTTCTTTCCTCCTTTTAACAAAGCTCTGGCAGTGAAAGTTTCAGTTTTAGGCAAGTTTTCTGATTTGCTTAGTTTTTTTGAGATTCTAGCTGATACCTTGTACAATTACCACCCGTTGTGGACTTGGAAACAGAATATGTAACTGCATTTTACTTCGTCCTTAGTATATATTTAAATTATAAGCAAGATGGAATAACTTTATGGCTATTTTGTAAAAAAACAAGGAAATCTTAATATTATGCAGTAAAATCATGATTATAAGCAGTTTAGGCAATTCTTGTTTTTTCCTCTGTAAAAATATTACCTCATAGTATGAAAGATATTTATGAGCCTTACTAATCAGCAACCTGTGATTTGTGGTTTGTGACACTCACAGAGGTTGATTCAGTGGCACAGGAATTTCTCTAATGCATCAGAAGAAGTTCAGGCTTGCATTTTTGCCACTAACCAGTACCATCTTTGGTATTCTCTAGAAAGTTTTCCTCTATTAGTGATAGTCAAAAGTAAAAAAAAAAGTAGACATGATATCTGGATAAATCCTCAGCATGGCACAGAATGTATTTCAAGATGTTATTACTTTTCAGGCTGAAGAGATCAGGACAAATTTAAAGTTTGTGTCCTGTGGAAGGAAAATCCCCTTATATTGTAGTAATATTTCAATTCAAAAAAGGAAAACATATAAAAAAGAGAAAGCATGTTGAAAAAGAGCACCCAACAGGGTAAAATGATTAAAGACCCTACATTAGAGGCTCAGAGTAACAGTGTACCTATCAAATTAAAAATTTAAAAAAGAACCTTTTCCTAAACCAGGCTTGGCCAGCAGTACAGCAAGATGCTACCCAGAAGTGCAAATGACAGATCAACAGGATGAGATGGTTTGTGTCCCAGGATTCATGGTGCTATTGCCAGAGTTCTAGAACTTTAATATAGAATTTTAAAATTATTAGCTGCAGTGTGGAATTTGTGTTCCAATCAGCCTGAGGCTGACAAATGAGTCTGATACCAAAACTTACCTGGTGATTCAGTCTAGCAAAGCATACATATCTCAAACACTGCAGACATATGCACCATTGATTCTCTGTTTCAATAGTGCCCATGGAAATTTAATTTGAAAGGTCTGAAGCCCTGCAGTATTGGTGAATAAACCTCCAGCAGTAATAATATGTTTGCTGTACGAGCACCAGTATTAACTTAATTCCACTTCAGGATATGAGGAATCACAGACACCTTCTTCCCAGTTAATTGCTATGCTTAATTTGTTTGCTCAAGTAACACAATACTTTAGACTATAATAGAGACCAAAAGGTCTCAAACTGCTCATTCCCCTGAGCAAGCCAAGAAATGCAGAAGAGGCCCAAACATGTTGAATATCCATCATAAAGAACAGCTTGTTTTTTGCAATTTTTGATAACCATTTGCTGACCTGAAAATTGGCTATTATGTAGTTCTTCTGAAATGCTCCTGTAGTGTGAATTTTTTAGTTTGTGTGAAGGAAGTATCTATTGGTATCAGGCTGCTTATTTTGGACAATGTAAAATGACCTTCTGTAAGCATCTTAAATGAAATGCTGGCTGAATAATCATAAGATTAATTACAATTCTGAATAATTTTCTACTGTGCCTGCCACTCGGTGTCTAACAGCTAGGGCAGACATAGTGTTCACTGGTGACTGCTTTTGTGGTGCACACATGTGCATCTTCTGGTTCTTATCAAAGTAAACTTTCCAGGTGGCACCACGTCATCTCTTGGAAGTAATATTAGTGGGTAAACTCTGACAATCCACCTCATCTTAACGGTATTATAAAATCTCAGGGTACTGGAACTGTTGAAATTGAACCTGTCTAATATTAAAGACTTCTGTTTAGTGTAAAGTAAACAAGTGCTAGCCCTTTTTCTTTCTGCTTCCATCTGACGACGTCAAAACTTTTTGAGTTTATGAGCTGTCTGATTCTTTTCTTCCTAAGAAAAATCCGTAACTTCATAAAACCAGCATGTTTCACTGTCCCCCAGAATCTTCAACATCAGTTATCCAATCCTTAGTTGGCAGATTCACCATCTTTAAATTAAACTTTAAATTAAGCAAAACATAGTTGCTCCAGCTGAACAGAATCTTGGGAAGATGCACCATGAAAGTAGAAGTTTTGCAACTTACTTTTCCTTGCTGACTGTATTTCCTTGCTTTTCTTTGATATCTACTTTCAAGATTTCTCCTGCAGCTGGAGTAAACAGTAGATAGGATGTAAAAGATATCTATCAGCTCCAGAGAGAAGCCATAATGGCACAGATAATCCCCTCAGTAAGCAATGATTTCTTGAGATGATAATTTATGTGATGTTTGTGTGTGTGGTGTGTGTATTTAACCAACAGAACTAAGCATTTACAGAGGGTGTATGCAATTTGCTTACAGGTGTTGAGTGTTTTTCCTTTCTGTTCTTTTGGATGAATGCACTAAAATCTCCCTTTTTCCTAAATTTCATACACCAGACATGTTCATACCTAATTTCTATCAATTTGAATGCCCAAAGAATTCTTTGAAAATGTCTCATTCACTTTGGCCCTGAAAGTTTCTCTGGAATTCATGAAGAGCACTGGCTATCTGCATTGCCCAGTCACTTGTAAAATTTTAGCTCACTGTCATCTCTTCAATTCAGCAACCTAGAATGATGGAGCATAACTTTGGGAAACAGCAGCATTAAATTAGAGATGCAAACTGCAGACTGTAATATTAAAAATGTGTTCTCCTACTGTGGCCTAATTTGCCTTTTTCTTTTTATGCTGATAATATATCTGAACCCACACTGTGAGCAGTGTGTAATAAGTTTCTAGGCTTTTGGCATCTGTTATGGACAAACTGTGGATTCTTTGCAGCTTCAAACAGCAAGTGAAATGAGAAGATCGATGGAATTCGTGTCTAGATGTGTGACATGGAAATGTGCCTAAACAAACGTAATTTTGCAGCAGGAGCACCTAAATTGTGTTGAGGCTAAAAAACCAGATCTTGCTTAAAACATGAATTAATTAACTGCAAAACATTTCTTTCTCCTGTTGTTACACAAAATAAAGGGCTGGGGATTTGAGTCCTGTAATTCAGCAAATAAAACTGCTGTCAGAACCTCTGGCTTAGGAAGCCCTGAAACCACAGGATGCTGGAAGTGTAAGGAGGGGAAGGATCACGACATGCTTGCCTTGCTTCTACACTTTTCCTTAGGCATCTGCTACTGGCCACTGTCAGAGCCAGGATATCCAACCAGATGGACCTTTGGGCTGACCTGGCATGGCCACCCTTATGTAAGAATCCATGTGATCTGGGTATTTTTGATTTTCAGCCCTTTCCAGGACTGGATCACCACTGAGGATGAACGAAACTGTGACTGGAGTTCATTCTAAAACATTGTTATTCAGGTTTGGAGTAATTTTAAGGAATGTTGTGCTGTCCAAAAATATGAAATCCGCTGGATATACACTCTTATTCAGAAGAAGGAAATTGTATATATTCACATATTCTGAAAGGATTTGAAGTAAAAAGGAAATTGTAACCTTCTGATTAGGTAACATGAGAGAGCTTGATGGGTGTTGTACTTTGTACACTCTCCTGGTGGTAGGTGTGGGCCTCACTTTTATAGGAATAATCTGGAAATAAGCATATTTTCTCATTCTCCTTGCCCGTTTTTCTTTTTGTTTTTCTGGTTTTCTTTTTATTTGTTTGTTTGTTTTTAGTAGTACGTTCTTTGTAGCAATATCCCCTGGCATTTGTGGTTGAAGCAGCAGACACAAGGAGTCCCAAGTTTCCTTGGGGTATTTAGGTGTTGCTGTATTGCACACATGCCCATGCTTTCAGCAGAGGTGGTAGAAGCCAGTTTGGCTGAGGGGATATACAGTTTGTTTTAGTTGCACCTTCTCTTTCCAGGTCACAGACGTTTCTGTAAGGCTGTAAAGTGTAAGTTAGGGTTCTGCTAGCAATGGAATAAATAATTCATGCTTTTGTTTAAGTGATACACTCTCATTCCTGAATCTCTGCCGTCAGGAAAGCAGGCCTGGCCCCATGTTATTGTCTCTAGGTGAGTATACAAGAAAAGAGGCCTGAATTTGGCATTGTCAAGTTGCCTTCCTAAGGCCCATGGTTGGGGAAAACTGCCCTGGAAGGGAGGAAGTGAATTCAGATATGACCCCAATTGCCACTTGAACCATGGCTATTCACATGGCAGCAAGCAAAAAGTGGGAAAAAGGGGTGAATTCCATTATACTTGTTGAGCCTGTGGCTAAGTTGTTTCCAGTCTCTAGTTTTAGACTGCACATTATTTGGACAGAAGCAAGACATGTTGGGAAGCTGATGTCTAAAAAGGAACTCCTCACTGTGAGCACGTATTTTTGTTGGCATTGACCTTTCAGATGTTTAAAACAATGCTGCAATAGTGAGCAGGTGGCTGAACTGTCCTTTTGATTAGAGCTGAGAAATACCTGCTAGAATTAAAAATACAAAGAATGGTATGGAATGGTTTGTCTGCTGTGGGAAAACCTTCTTGTCCTATGCAGATCCTTAAGTCTGCTGGACTGACTGAATTAGGTGGAGTTCTGCTTCAAATGCTCTTTGGACAGCATGATCTGAAGGTGGCAAGTGAAAAGGGAGCTAAATCTGTTCTGCAGTATGTAGACCAGAAAGAGAGAGAATGTTACAAAGGAAGCAGGAAGTCTGAGAAAATCTTGATTTAATTTCCGTAAATGTTGGTTCTAAAGATACAGCAAGTACGAATATGAAAAAACTATTAGATGAATTCCATTTCTCCCCCTCTTCTGGAATTTTGGTGGTTACGACTCCTTCTATAACACTTTTTTTTTTTTTTTCCTTTGAGTCCTAATATTCTGTGCAGTTGCATGAGTCTGTATTTAAAACTAATGCAAAGGGTAAAAGAAAAGTCTCAGGAGCGCATATATGAAGGGCCACAGTTTCTGGTGAAATAAAGTTTTTAATGGAATTAGAATCACAGTGACATATTGTGAAAGTCTTCTCTCTATTACACCCCTAAGATTTATGTAGGAAATGGTCCAGACTCCTACAAATTCTTGTGAATAGTGAGGATTATATACATTAGTGTGCCAGATGACA